>PISX010008877.1:0-79343 GCA_004024625.1 Mellivora capensis | reverse complement strand
GGCTGTGTGAAATTAGCAGCTGAATTTGGCAAACAGGTCCACAGGCAATCACAATAGAGAGGATGCCGGGGGACCATCTACAGGGAGTGCCCAGCCCCATTTCTTCATCTGTCTGGCTGTGTGCAGAGTAGGATAAAACAATGCATTCTTCCCTGCCCTGGAGCAAAGGCATCCTGCTTCATTAGTGGGCTTTTTAACAGGAAGGCAAGCACTGGACCTTCCGACACCAGGCCTCTTTTTCCGAGGGTGTGTGAATATTCTTGAGCCCATAACAAGTTTATATTCCTTTGGGAGTTTTGCCAGCCCTTGTTGCCTGCCTCTTAACACCACTCACCTAAGAAATGTGTGGAGGTCCAGGAACCTTCCAGGTTCCCCACATGGCCAGTCTAATCCTTGGCCTTAACCTTTCATAGGTGGGAGAGATGCACGCTCCGTTCTTAGACTGTGGACCTCAGCAGATAGCCAGGTCTACAGAAGCTCCCCACGAGTTATTAACTCTAGCCCATGCAGAGAAAATAATACTGTAGAAAACTTTCTGTTATGTAGGCTGGCTACCATGGTAACCTCCAATTTCTTCCAGAGCCGGGCAGATTTTAAATGCAAAGTGGGTGGAGAAATCCATTTGTATTTACCAGATCAAAGCTTTGTGAAGGGTCACAAGGCGGTAGGTGCCACATATGGTGTCTCCAGTCACAAAATGTCCTTCTCATCGATTCTGTCTTCCTTGGGATATCAGGCAGGTCTCTGGTCATTTCTCATCACAGAAACAAAACAAAAAGCTAAGCCTCTTCACGTAGACAGTGGAGGCTGTGTTTCCCCAAAAGCTTTTCCTCGGATTCCTGGGCTCCCCACCCACCCCGGGCTCGAGTCTGCTGTGGGCTCTGGCACGGGGCCCTATGTCCAGGTTGCTGAGCCTCATGGAAAATATGCTTGCCGATTAGGCTAGAATCCTAGCCTTGCTGGGGAGGCGGTAAATACCAGGTCTTTTTTTTTTTTTAAGATTTTATTTATGTATTTGACAGAGAGAGACACGGAGAGAGAGAACACAAGCAGAGGGAGTGGAAGAGGGAGAAGCAGGCTTCCCGCTGAGCAGGGAGCCCAATGCGGGGTTCAATCCCAGGACCCTGAGATCATGACCTGAGCCACAGACAGATGCTTAATGACTGAGCCACCCAGGCACCCCAATACCTGGACTTTTAAAAGTTGTTTGTACTTTTTTCGCTCCTTGTCATCAATATATGAAGATTTCCATGGACATAGGTGTCATAAAATCATCTTCAGAGCCAGTGGCATGAATCAGGAATATATGGAAATGGGTCTTCAAATAATCGTGGTCAGAATATTTGCTTAAATGCCTCCCACTTGATGGTTAGAGATCACGGGCACCAAGTTTCACTTAACTCTGAGAATAGCTGAAATGATTGTGGAATCAGACTGCCCCTCCTTCAGGCCAGGACTCTCCTACTACTGCTTATGTGACCTTGGACAAGACCCTTGGCTTATTTAGCTTTAATTTCTTATCTGCACCTACTTCATAGGGTGGCGAGGACCCAATAAGGTTAAGCAGAAAGCATTTGGCATATAGGTGAAGATACCATAAAGTGCACCTCTGTAAACGTAAATCCAGAGGTCTATAAGGGCAAAGAGGAATCTCAGACACCCCTGAAAGGTCTCCTGCTTGCCTTGCTGGGACCTCAGTTGCAGGGAGGGGAGAGAGACCCAGGACCAGAAAGCACCAATGGAAAAACGAGAAGACAGCTAGGGAGAATATTCTGGAAGCACCTTGCCATGAGACTGTGAGCATCAGGAAGGTGGAAACCAGGTTTGCTTTCCATCTACATCCCGTGAGTCCATCTGAGTGCCTGAACAGAGCAGGAGCTGCATGTTTGTGGAATCGAATAGAAATCATTGAACTGCAAGGTTCCGCAAGGCTTCCAGAACAGGAGTCTGTGGGAGGAAGGGCAAAACAATTCAGTTGCCGGAGCGCCAGACTGAGGCTGGAAGCGTTCAGTCATGAGCACCAGTGTTGTTGGGGTCATTTACGAGGTGAGTCATAAGTAATTTGTTAATAATGATAAAGTATAGAAGGTTCTGAATGATGGGCCCTTTCACAGATTAGATAGACATATCCAAGGTTATCACTATAGCAATGATGAAGTCTGATAGGCTTTGTCGAGTGTGTTTGCTTGTGGGGGCATTGCATGCATATGCATGATGATTGCCCCATGGGTCAAGGCAAATAATAAAAAATAAAAACAAATGAGTCCCTGACTGAGATTGGAGGAGAGGTGCGCTCCAATTCGATTTCCAACGTGAACCAGAAAAAGTCAGTTCCTTTCTTCCCTGTTTGCCCCCAGCACCCAGGGCGAAGAGGTTGCCTTTAGAGGAAATGGCAGAGAAGTTCCTTTGGAAAGGTTGATTTTAATAATATAAACACTGAAATCATATCATTCCTATTGGCTTGGCACTTTAGAGATTATAAATGTTTTTATGCATCTTATCACTTGTTAGATGATCACCTCGGCTTCAGTCAATGGCCTGTAGCTGAAGGCTGCCTGGTGGCGAGCAGGGTGAACTCCGCAGCGCTGTGATCTAGATGGGATTGGAGATGTGCAGTCTTTATCCATAGAATATATGCCAGCTCTGTGGCAGGGATTTCATGACTCACATCTTCCCAACAGCTCACCCCACACCCAGACACATCTCCAAAAAGGAAGGAAGGAAAGATGGAAGGAAGGTGGGAGAGAGGAAGGAAGGAAGGTAAAGAGGAATGGAAGGAGAGAGGAATGAAGGGAGGGAGGGAGGGAAGGAGGGCAGGAAGAAAGGAAGGAAGGAGAATGTTTTTCTTTTATTTGTCCTGATGATCAAGCAATCTGGGGGGCAAGGTTATACCTTTGGAATTCCAGTTTGTCCTGCAGCCTTAAAAGGCAGGTAAGAGGAGGAAGGCTTAGCTGCTGACTATGGAAACCTGAAATACATGGTCAAGGTCATATTTCTCTCCAGGGCCAAGGCCTTTCCCCTGTTCTCCCACTGAGACTTATGGGCCCCACTGGCCCCGCACCAGTACCAGCGCTCACCAGAGGTTGGTTCCAAAACTCTCCCCCAACCCCCCCAAACCCACCCCCCACCCCCCCGCCACCAAGGGTTGTTTGTCACACCTAAATAGGTCCTGCGACTTCAAACAATGACCTTTTCAACCGGCTGCTCTGCTCTGGTGCTTAATTACACACACTACAAGTTTATGGGTAAAGGGAAACGTGCCTCTACATACAAACAGTGAGTGAGGCAGGTAAGGTGGAAGGAAGTCTTGATTCTCATTTTAGTGGATGTGATTGATTCTGATCCTTTCATCCCAAACATCTTGAGGTCACTGATCATGTCTCGTTGCATTCTTTACAAGGCCTTGGTCGGTGCTAGACACATAATAATAACAGGTATTAACTCAAAATAGTTACCTACAGAAATACTGGCCTTGCCTGCCGAATTCTTTTTCCTGTTGTTCTTTCAAGCTATTTCTCTGCCTGAACACTATCCTATTATGGGGAAACCCCCAAAGGAAATGATACTGTGGCTACCTACTAAAAATTAATTCGGGGGCACCTGGGTGGCTCAGTCGGTTAAGCGTCTGACTATTGGTTTCAGCTCAGGTATTGATCTGAGGGTCGTGAGATCGAGTCCCACCTCGAGCTGAGCGTGGAGCCTGCTTAAGAGTCTCTCCTTCTGCCCCTCCTTGCCCCCCTCTCTCTCCATAAAAAAAAAAAAAATTTAATCCGGCAAAGTAAAACTCAGGGAGGCCATACTTAACACTACTGAACTGCACACTTCAAAATGGTTAAGATGGTAAATTTCATGTCATGTGTTTTTTACTGCAATGGAAAAGAAAAAATCCAGTCAGGCTGAAGCCAGATGTCTCATTCCTTGCATGAGCTCAAGGGTGGCACAGGGCACTGTTCACAAGGGGCAGTTACGCAGTTGTAACCCTCTTATCCACTAATGTATTTACAATGAATCCTTTGTAGCAATAGATCAAAGAACAGCTTTTATTGACCTATATCCGTATTTGATTGTACAGCAAATTAGCACAAACACACACCCAGAGACCAGCTTCAGTTTCCTCTTGCCACACCGGCTCTCTCTCGAGAGAAATAAACTTTCTGACCCCAATACAAAGTTTCGCAAAGAAGCACTGCTGAAAAACGAGCGTTGGGAACGGATGTTAATAGGGTTCGACTTGAAAAATGACCCCCCAGCTCATGAGAAAACCCAGCTCTCTCATAAACTCCTGCGAGTGAGGCATGCAGGGGGAGGGACAGGGGGAAGAGAGACAGCACGATGAATGAAGCAAACCGAAAGACACAGACGTGTGTATGTGCGCGGACGTCTGTGCACAAAACCTCCATTATTTTATGCCTTCCTTTCTGAAGGCCCAGGTAATGTCAGGTAAAAGTGTAACTTATGACTCAGTCGGAGCCGTGCTTTTGTTTTGATAAATCAATTTTAGCTAAGTCAATTAAGGCGGGGGTGGCCAAAAAAAAAAAAAGATGATAAGCAGTAGATAGATTTGTTCAAGGGAAAGACAGACTAAGTTAGCTCTCACTTTGAAGAGCTGAGTTCAGAGGTTTCAAAGGGCACCTAGAAAGTGCTCCAGCAGCATAAACGGGCCCCGAGCGTCATTCCAGCCAACTTTCAGCCTTCCACGCAGCTTTATCTGACGGCATGGTTCTCTGTCTCCAGATCTGAGGCACCCACAGAGAAAAATGACTCTGGGATAAAACCAGCAGCTCAACATTTCCAATCACCTTTACAATCACAGGAGACTGGGAGGTGGAGAGATGAGATTGTCAGATGGTCAGAATCTAATGGGTTCTCCCAAGTTCTTGGAATCTTCATTTTTTTTGTAGGCTTCTGCTTCTGAACTTATTTACATACATGCAACAACACGTTTTTGTCACATGGAGGACAGAGTTTGTCACATGGAGGACAGATTGACTGCCAAAAGAAAAGCAACATAGAGCTCTGAACCAGGCCTGTAAAACATTACAAACTCACCCCCGTCTCTCAAAAATATACACAAGGCGGTATTTTGGTAGTGATGTACATGCTCTGAGCCTTGGGACAAAGGAGTAGAAAAAACAAGAATTTAGGGCTTGCCATTTTGCTTTTTTGAGGTTTTAAAAAAAAAAGGCACCAACTGAAGTAGTTATAAATTAAATCCAGAAGACTTAAACTATGAATGCTACCATTTCCCCAACACAAAATAGTATGCACAGAACAGAGAGGTGTTTTCTCTCTGTGACTCTGTGGTTTACCCTCATTCTGTGGGATTCAGGGCCCAGGGTTAGGAGAATACAGTGTATACTTTGAGAATAATAGCAAAACAGTGAGCATCAAAGGCATTCTGTGGGAAAAGGGAATGCATTAAATTTATATCAGGTTTGAGAATCAGGTATTGCGAGTTAACATGGAAAGGTTTCACAGAAAATTGTTTCTGTCAGGGAAGATGACGCCCAAGCTCTCCAACATCCTGGCTATATAAATATTCAGGGGAAATCAATGGAGACATCATGGATAGTTCACGGGAGGCAGTTGGTGTTTATAATTGGATATCTTCACAGATCTTTTCTTGGGAAAACCGTAGGAATGAAGTTAGTCACAGAATAACTGGACACTCGACCCAACACACACCCCTCAGAAATGTTCCAGACTTCTAGAAGGTTTTACTGCTTTTCTCATATCTCTTTAGCCTGTGGAAAACTCCTCTTCTTTACAATTTATGTGTCAGGTATTGCAAAACTCAGAATATACACTTTTACAAAGAGGCCACTGATCAGGAAGAGAGCCAAAAGTTGTTGATGGCCATGCTGGGGTATTACCACATGTTCTAACAAACCAGGGTGAATGTTCCTTTTTTGATTCACAGAATTAAATTGCAAACATAAAACTCAAACAATAATTATGGCTCCCCTGATGATTCCTCTCTTTGTTTTTCTCTGCTTGGTTTCACTGGGAAACTAGCCTAGTGCCTCAGTCTGACAGCTCGGAAGTCCCTGGGCCTCCGCCATTAGCCCCGAAGACATGGAATGGAGGAGTCGTTTTCTTTAATTGACCATGACTTTATAGTCTGTGATCTATGGTCCCTTTGTCTAAGCAGGCCCATGTGGGGGAAAGGAAAAATGAATTTTCCAGAATCATAGGATTGTCTGAATCCAGGGAATTTTCCTGGACTGCTGTGACTCAGTAGAACAGCACTGCAAAGGCACAAAGCAGAGGCCCTCGGGGCAGCTTGAAACCATGGTCATGCGGGTCTTACTGTCCTCCCAGAATAAGCAACGTGTTAGAGGAGCTTCTCAAAGATTTCTAATTGGTGTTAAACCATGCGTGTAATAGAAACGGTGGGGGGGAAATTCAAGAACTCTTCTCCTGAACAATCAAAGTCAAGTGAAGCAAGCAGAGGAGAAACGTCCTCTATCCTCTTATGTCCAATTCCTGAGGCCTGTGAATTAAACAGACAAAAGACAGACTAACGGGAAAAAGACATACATTTCTTTATTGATGTATTTTCACATGCACAGGGGCTTCAGAGAACAGACATGAAACCCAAAGGCAGTAAGATCTTTTAACCAAGGTCAATAAACTGTGAAGAAGTGACCATGCAAAGGAAAACAGGTTTGGGCCCCTAGGGCAGCAAACTGTGGGAAGGTGACTAGGAAATTTATAGTAGGCAAAGATTGTTTGGTGGGTTTGCTACACGGGTGCAAAATGTTCTCTGCAAAGGGTCTTGTCCTCTTCTTGGTATGGGAGAAGGGGATGTCTTTACAAATGGACATGTTACCACTTTTACAGAGGGAAATTCATTCCCAGCGTTTAGGCAGAAAGGGAAAGTTCTTTTTTTTTTAAAGATTTTATTTATTTATTTGACAGATAGAGATCACAAGTAGGCAGAGAGGCAGGCAGAGAGAGAGAGAAGGAAGCAGGCTCCCTGCTGAGCAGAGAGCCCGATGTGGGGCTCGATCCCAGGACCCCGAGATCATGACCCGAGCCGAAGGCAGAGGCTTAACCCACTGAGCCACCCAGGCGCCCCAGAAAGGGAAAGTTCTTGTGACTGCTGCTTTCCAATTGCCTTCTGCTCCAAATAACCTTTATGAAAGTAGCATATTTTGGGGTAGTGTACTCTGATCCCCTTCACTGGTGATTATGTCTGTACCTACAAGGCAACAGATATTATCTTTCCTTTGCAGAGGGTACAGAACAATGGACCGCAGGATCCAACAGGAAACTTCCAGGAACTTGAGGGGCAGGAACAGATTCATTGCAAGTGACTCCTTTCTCCATCTTTTTTCCCTCCCTCAGCCTCTTTTCAGGACATGAGATGCTGAACCTCAACTCTTTCTTCATCCCACCTCCAAGATGGAGCTTTGGGGCATTAAGGGCAGCTGGGACCCAGGAGTGACTCTTGATCAAAGACCCTCTTCCTCAGGCCCTTCCTAGAACTCCTTCTCATCCTTGGCTCCCATCCCTGCTCAGATGGGAGAAGCTGGCCTCCTCTCCTCTGGCCTCCGGTTCTCTAGGCCACGCTAGACATTTGCTTTCTTATTCTAGTGGCACAAGTGTTTGAAAGCCCTGCAGACCATTTTGATGTCTTCTCACTGAAAGGGATCAGGACATGCACTGCCAATTATGCCACTTTGGCATAAGGATTATTCCGAACCAAAGGCAGTAGAGAGAGATCAAACACTGAAAGTTCTTTGCCTAAAAGCAAGGCAAAAATTTCCCTTGTGGAGGAGTCCCCCTCTCCCACACTAGGAAAAGGGAAATGACACTTACCCCTGGAGACTGAGAAGGCACCAAGATGAGTTTGCCTAAACAAGCCTTATTAAATCACCCTTACCTGCCATTCATTTCTCCAATGTATTTCTTATTCACCTTCCCACCTGAAAGCCCAAAACTTTATCTAGTCACTTCTCCACAACTTATCACCCCTTGTCAAAATGATATATAAGCACACAAGCCTAATAACTTCTTGGGCTTCATTTCTTTTCTGGAAGTCCCTGTGAAGGTAAAATATATTAATATCAATGTCTCCTGTTAATCTAGTGTTTGTCGGTTTAATTCACAGGTCCCTGGTAAAGAACTTAAGAGGGTACAGCGTGTTTCTTCCCTTACATTATTGTCTGTCCAGTTGATAAATATGTACTGACTGCCAGACTGCCAGAAAAGTCCACGTATACCAGAGCCTGTGACAGGTAAGAGCTCTCAGCTCGGAGACAGCTGTGCCCTGCTGATTTGATGGAGCTTGGCAGCAAGACTTAACAACCTGCCACAAAAGGAAAGTGCAAAGGGGCATAGTCAGCTTCTCCTCGGAGAGCCCCAAGATACCATCAATCTCTGTCCCAGCCCAGGAAAACTGGGGAAAAAAGTACCTCAAGCACTAAGGAGGGGTTGTGCAGGGGCAAAATGGGTAATGAGTCAGAAAGGAATGTCTAGTAACCCACACAAGAAAGCCCTGCATAAATTCCTCTCCACATACCAGGGTCTCCCTCACCCTTCTGAGGGCAGGTTTTCCACGTGAGAATCTGCCCTATTCTTTATAGAAGCATAAGTAGGTCATTTATTTGCTTTTAGATGGAACTCTGAAGAAGTATGCTGTCACCATGATATTTTTTTTCCCTCTCTCATGCTTTCTCAACATCACCAGCCCTGGCTTTGTTCATTCGATGATCGAATAAAATTTGTGCGGTGGCTCCATAATCACTGCTCCAGAGGAAAATGGGGGGGGGGGTGGAGAGGGGAAGGGTGGTCAGCCAAAGCCTGGCCTTGTGGGTTTGGTGGTTTTATTTGTTTGTCTTTAAATACATGAGCCTAAAACAAGATTTCCCGGACTTGAAAGCAGATGCTTTTTGCAGGGGATTTCTTATGCAACAATATAAAAATAAGAAATTAAATCCAGGAACGAGAAGGAATTCTCCAACAGGATTTTGCCTTGAATCTCTGCCTCTCTTCCCTCCGATGCAGGTGGAGGGGAAAGAGCTCCATCTTAAGGGCCCAAATTTCCATCTTTTACTTTAGGTATCAAGTCAGAGTTAGCACTTTGGGAAAGCATCACAAACCCCTTTGATGCAACAGGAAAGAAAAATATACCCTCTGGGCAGTAAAATTCAAGAGGTCTTGGCTCTTTGTTTCCACGATGCAAATGGGTCACTTTGGAGACTTTCAGCAGAATGAGCTAGTGCTGGCCATCAAAAGGAGGGCATTTACCGCTCCCAGCACCTGCAGAGCGAGCAGATTCTCTGTCCCCAGCCTCCTAAAGGGAACAACCCAACCAGGATTGTGCGCACTTTTTCTGTGACAGGGAAATAAAGTAAGGTAGAAAATGGTGGGCATCGGGCTCCCCGCTGTCTCTCTGCCTCCCTCTCCCCCAGCTTGTGTTCTCTCTCTCTCGGTCAAATAAATAGAATCTTAAAAAAAAAAAAGAAAGAAAGAAAGAAAAAGTTGCTGGGAGGGGGGAGCGGGGCAGGGGTGATAGGTAAGCAGATGGAGGGGAGGGTTCTCTGAGGCAATAAATACTGATTTTTAAAAAAGCAAAATTTAAAAAAATTTAAAAATTAAAAAAGCAAAATTTTTGCAATTGAAAAAAAGGCAAAAATGTCTCGCCCCTGTAGAGAAAATTCATCCTTCAGTGGAAGACTCGTTGTTGCCTACAGTCCTTGCTTCCACCAGGAGCTGTTTTAGAACTCTGGGAGCTGTAGGTAAAGGAGAGATGCAAATTCTGTTCTGTGTGGTTCAGTTTGGCTTCTTTCTCCCCTGAGCTTGTTAGTGGGGGCGGGGGGGGGGCGGGGGACAAAAACTAAGTTTGCCTCCATTTGTAATTCATTTCAACATTCTTTACTCCCTATAAATCTGAACTGCTTCTTTTTTTTAAGTCGGGTATAAAATGTGCTTCGTTCCCTCTGCTCCTGGGAGTACAGTATAACCTTCACCAAGTGGCACTTTTTCTATCGAGGACGAGGGTCCCCGTGCTACCCAATTTTCCGCACGTTCTCTCGTAACGTCCTCGTGCGCCTTCTCTCTTAGGCCGGCCGATCTCCAGGGAAGGGGCACACGTCTCCCAGGGCTGCGCCCCCACGGAGGCAGCAAATTGGCTCTTCACGCGGGGGCGGGGGCGGGATGCGGTCCCCGCCTGCCTCTAACCTCCCAGGTTAACGCCGCCGTCTCATTCACGAATCCGTTCACCTTTGGGGGGCCGGCATCCTTCCCGTTTTGAAAGGCATTCCTTCGGGCTGGAGGTTTCCCACGCTCTCGGACAGGCAGATCGCTGTGTGGGAGAGCTACAGTTTCACCCAGTGGGCAGGACCGGGTTTCTGTTAGCCCGGCTGGAACCCCTGCGCTCTGCCAACGCACAATGATCAGTGGCATTCCTGACATTCCTGACATAGCCGAGAAGCCAGGCTTGGCCCCGCGGATGCCCTTGAACTGTGGTTCTGACCCTAATGGGGCCTTTATCTTTTATTCGCAGCCAGAGGTTAGGACCTATTTATGTAAATCCTCCGCCAAGGGTCAATTCATCTTGACCCCCTGGTTTTCATTTTCCTAATTGTCTCAGGTATTTTTTTAGACCCCTTGGAAACTCTTCATTCAATGAAAAGCTTTGGGGTCAGTAGGAATTCGGTTACAAAGGGAAGGGCTGGGAGGCCCCAAGAGTTGAGGAGGCATCTTTGAAGTGTTTTAAGGAGCTTTTAGATGCCACCCAGTTCACAAAGTAAAAACAGCAATGACCTCATGCACCCCGTTTTATTCACGGAAAATAAGCTTTCTTGAAATGGTATCTTCACCTAAGACGTTTCTTCAAGCCCACATTGTCCCATTTCGGTTTCCTGGAGCATGCATTGTCCCATCCCAGCGGTGGTAAGGGGTTGGGAGGGAGCAGTTGGAATTGAGGGCCTATGGGTGGGGGCTGGCCCCTCAGACAATTGTCCCCACTTAATAAGCCCGGGCACCCTCCCAGCTTTGCATTTTAAAAGGGAGCCCCAGAAGAGTGAGAAAAAGACCCGATTCCTAAGAACTGACCCAGGTTACCAGGATTTCAGGCCACATGGGAAGCTGGTGGGGGAGATACTTAGAGGTCAGTGGGTCTTTGGTGGGGGGCTGCAAATCATTCTTGATTGACAGCCTGAGCTCTAGCCTCCAAATCACAGTAATAAAGACTTTGAGGGGGAATCCCTTGGAAACCAGCCCAACTGCAGAACAACCCTGACAGCGAATTTCTCTTTCTCACTGGCTGAATTTTCATCTTCTACACCTTAAGCCTGTTGGATTTCTTTTTCCACATGCTCCCTTTTCGATAGAAAGGTGGGCAGAAGCCTCTCTTTAAGAAACAAACACACACACACACACACACACACACACACAAAGAAACAAACACACATACACACACTCCCTTTTTTTCATTTGCTGTTACCTTTTTTATTATGGAAAACTTCAAACATATGGAAAGTTGATTAATACAATGAACACCCCACAGCCCCGCCATTTAAATACAACCAATGTTAACTCTTTGGTATATTTGCTTTATTTCTATACACAATATGTGCAGGTTTGCTTTTAATTGAATTTAATTTTTTTGCTGAGCTATTTAAAAGTAAATTGGAGACTTTGTGACACTGGACTCCAAATACTTCAGGCTGTGTATCCTAGTATAAGTTAATTCTCTTTTTTTCCTATTTTTTTTAAAAAAGATTTATTTACTTATTTTAGAAAGAGAGAGTGTGCACATGAGTGGGAGGGGCAGAGAGAAAAAGAATCCCACGTGGGGGACGCCTGGGTGGCTCAGTTGGTTGGACGACTGCCTTCGGCTCAGGTCATGATCCCGGAGACCTGGGATCGAGTCCTGCATCAGGCTCCCAGCTCCATGGGGAGTCTGCTTCTCCCTCTGACCTTCTCCTCGCTCATGCTCTCTCACTGCCTCTCTCTCAAATAAATAAATAAAATCTTTAAAAAAAAAAACGAGATCATTAAAAACCATTTAAAAAAAAAAAAGAATCCCACGTGGACTCCATGCAGACCATAGTGGGGCTCGATCTCACGACCCTGAGATCAGGAACTGAGCCAAAACCAAGAGTCAGATGCTTACCCAGTTCAGCCACCCAGGCACCCCTACAAGTTCATTCTCTCATAATCCTCCCCCATAACCCTCTCATAACCCATGTTAGCAACCTTAAGAAAATTAAAAAGAGGGGTGCCTGGGTGGCTCAGTGGGTCAAGCCTCTGCTTTCAGCTCAGGGTCCTGGGATCGAGCCCCGCATCATCAGGCTCTCTGCTCAGTGGGGAGCCTGTTTCCCCCCCTCTCTCTCTGCCTGCCTCTCTGCCTACTTGTGATCTCTCTCTCTCTTTCTCTGTCAAATAAATGAACGAAATCTTTAAAAAAAAGAAAAGAAAAGAAAATTAACAAGAATTCCCCAATATCATTTAGCTCTCGGAATACCTGGTCCATATTCAAATGTCCCCAGTTTTCACCATGATGTCTAATTGGGTCTCTTTTTTCAACCAGGATCTAATCACAGCTCACACATTTGATCTCTTTAGTCTTTTGAACATAGTCCCCCCTACTTCTTCATGTATGGCATTCTCTTTTTGAAGACGCTGTAGAAAGTCTCACATTCTGGATTTGTCTTTGATTATTTCCTCCTGGTGGTAACTGACTTGTTCTTCTAGCCTAGATTTCCTGTGGTGATGTTATGTCTGTCTCCCGAAATCATCCGTTAGAGCCCTAACCCCCACAACTTCAGATGTGACCTTCCTTGGAAATAAGGTTGTAGCAGATGTACAGTGGACCGCTGAACAGCACAGGGGCTAAGAACACTGATGTCCCACACAGTTGAAAATCCATGTGTAGCTTTGGACTCCCCCCAAACTTAACTGCTAGGAGCCTACTGTTGACCAGAGCCTTACCCATAACATAAAGTCAATGAACATCTATTTCGTATGCTGTATGCATTTATACTGCACTTATAATAAAATAAGCTAAAGAAAAGAAAATGTTGCTAAGAAAATCTAAAGTAAAATAAAATACTTTTATACTACTGTATTGTAATTGTCAAAAACAATCCACGTATAAGTGGACCCACACAGCTCAAACTTGTGTTGTTCGAGGGTCAAGTGTAATGAGTTAAGATGAGATCATTCTGGAGTAGGGTGGGTCTCTAATTGAACTGACTGGAAATTTCCTCATAAAAGGGGATCTGTGAAGACAGACGTGCACACAGCGAGAATGTCATATGAACATGAAGGCAGTGATGGATGAGGTTTCTACACATCGAGGAGCATGAAAGACTGCCAGCAGACCACCAGAAGCTAGGAGAAGGGGACGCCTGGGTGGCTCAGTTGGTTGGACGACTGCCTTTGGCTCAGGTCATGATCCCGGAGACCCGGGATCGAGTCCCGCATCAGGCTCCCAGCTCCACGGGGACTCTGCTTCTCCCTCTGACCTTCTCTTTGCTCATGCTCTCTCACTGCCTCTCTTTCAAATAAATAAATAAAATCTTTAAAAAAAAAAAAAGAAGCTAGGAGAGGGGTTTGGAGCAGATTCTCCCTCATAACCCTGGGAAGGAGCCAACCCTGCTGACACTTGCATCTCACATTCCAGAACTGTGAGACAATACATTTCTGTTGTTTAAGCCACTCAGTGTGTGGCACTTTGTTATGGCTCCCACAGCAAACATGTACACACACTAAACTGGATGCTAGACCTAAAGATTAGATTTCCAGTTGAACATTTTAGGCAAGAATACGACACAAGTGATGTCCTGCGCTTCGTATCACATCACATAATGTCAGGCTGTCTCACTAAAACTGACGTTGAGTGTGATCACTGGGTTAAGGTCATAACTCCCAAGCTGTGTTTTTCCTTTCACAATTAGAAGGTAAATTGAGGGGGAGGTGCCTCGGCACCACCCAAGTATGTTGCTTCCATCAGTCTGACACCGAATTGTTGTAGCATTCCTTGACAACCTTGCCTAAGTGGATTATACGCTTGCAAGTTTGCAAAATGATGCTATTGTGAAAATTCATTTGCGACTGGTAGCTGGAATTCACCTATAAAGAATCAACTAGAGATGAACTAAAGTCTTTCCTACAAAGTCAGGGTAAGTGCTTAACTCTTTCCTTTCGTCACCAATTTTCAGAACAAAGTGTTGGCATAATAGACATCACCAATCGCTAATGAGTTTTCTCTCTCATTTGAACATCGTGATGGACTCATGGTTTTAATTCAGTCAATCATTATAAACGAGTACAGTCATTATTCTTCTTTATGCTCAATTGTCGTGAGACCAGTGAGAGCCCCTTTAAGCTGGCTCCTTTTGGGGCACCTGGGTGGCTCAGTCGGTTAAGCATCTGCCTTTAGCTGGGGTCACTCTCCCAGGGTCCTGGATTGAACCCTCAGGCTCCTTGCTCATCAAGGAACCTGCTTCTCCCTCTGCCTGCCATTCCCTCCGCTTATGTGTGCACTCTTGCATTCTTTCTCTCTCTCTAACAAATAAATAAATAAAAGCTTTAAAATTTAAAAAAAAAAAGCTGGCTCCTGTGTCCCTCTGACACACCCCACTGGTCTTTCAGGGCTTTCTTGATTTCTGACAAAAGAAGCCCCAGCCTCACTTTATACTTTGCTTGAACCAAGCCAAGAATAGACCATTTCTCCAAGAAGCACTGTTTCCTTTTATTAGAGAATGATATTTAGAAATCAAGATCTGGTTTCACTATAAGCTTATTGCTACTGGGATATCATTGCTTCTAGGCCAGGGCAGTGAACAGCACTACAGAAGAGAAGAGCCAGCTTCATGGGTGAGCTACCCATACAGTCACAATTGTGTTTGGGGTTTAATGCTCTGTAATCACTGTCTTGAAATTCTTTGGCAATTTACCTCTGTATCTGTGTTTGGTAAGTGAAGCCCAGTGATAATGGAGCACACACCAGGGACTTGGAGCCTAGGTTCATGCATGGCTCCCCAAGACAGGTTCTCAGGAGCTGTTCCCCGCACATGCTGGTGCTCTTGGTCCGGCCCAGCCTCTCGATCTCCGACTCTTCCCAGCAACCATTGTTGTCCTTTGTCCCCAATGAAAGCCCATATGTGAGCTTAAGAAAAGTCAGGGTTGAGTATGTTTACCCCACAATATCTTGAGACAAGGTACAGTGGTGGCATTCTCACCCCAGGCTGGCAAGGCCACATCACATTCAGCAGATGGCTAGGCAAGGGTAACCTCTCATCCATTACCAATCCCCATCACTAATGCATTCAAGCACCAAGGTTGCAATATACTTGGAAGTCTTGCGTTAGCTGTTGGGTTGGGGCAGCAGGCCCCAGGGAAAGACAGGAAGCCTGGCGTGACTTCCTTAACCCCCCAGCCTTAGTCTAGAGACTGGCAGGAGGTGGAACAGAACCCAGCAACAACCAGGTTAGAGGGCCCATATGCCCCATGTGGAGGGCCTCTGAGCATCTCCACCTGCCATGAATATCCTGTGCAAAGGGGAGTATCGTGGGCCTAGGGAGACCCTTTCTTCTTCCTTTTCACTTCCAGAATCTGGTTTGTATTAGTTTCTTCTGGCCAGCTCAAGGCAGTCTCCAGGACAAGTCACAAAATAAAAATTGTGAAATTTCAGTTATTCCACATGGGAATTAAATGCTCTTAAATTTGCTTTTAAAACTGACATTGCACAATATAAAGATGAAGGGTAAAATTCATGCTAATAATTTAAGATTTTAATATTTCTTTACTTAGAACAACACAAAATTGCAAATAAAAAACACCATGACTAGTTGAGTGAGTAAGAGACTGTGGAAGAAAGGAAAAAATTTTATATTTTAGTACTTTAAAAAAAAGATTTTATTTATTTGATAGAGAGAGATCACAAGTAGGCAGAGAGGCAGGCAGGGGGTGGGAGTGGGGAGCAGGCCCCCTGCTGAGCAGGGAGCCGAATGCAGGGCTCAATCCCAGGACCCTGAGATCATGACCTGAGCCGAAGGCAGAGGCTTAACCCGCTGAGCCACCCAGGTACCCCTATATTTTAGTACTTTGACGGCACTTTGGTCCTGCTTTTTTTTTTAAGATTTTCATTTATTTATTTGAGAGAGAGAGAGAGTGCACAAGCAGGAGGAGAGGCAGAGGGAGAGAGAGAAGCAGACTCCCTGCTGAGCAGGGAGCCTGATGCAGGGCTCTGTCCCAGGACCCTGAGATCATGACCTGAGCTGAAGGCAGAGGCTTAACGACTGAGCCACCCAGGTGCCCTATCCCTGCTTTTTTGAATAAGAGACACTGCATTTTCATTTTGTACTGGGCCAAAAATTATGTTGCTGGTTTTTGGAAAAACCACATATATGTGTAATATATATTTATATTTACAATATATTATATACTTTTTAATCATGAGGTCATATCGATATATATGATCTAGATATACATATATATTAATCAGGAGATTGTGTTGGTATTTTTCATTCAAATTCAACACCATAGAATTTCCCAAACATTTATTTTATACACGCACATATTTTCTATTACACTGGAAATTTTGGTTCCAAATATAATTAACATAATTAGTTATTTGCTCTACCTATAATACATACATACACCTACGTAAGTTTCAGATTTTCAATACCAAGGTTGCTACTAACAATAAAACTACCAAGTAACATTTAGGATTTCTTTTCATTTCTTTTTTACTTCAGTACAGTCTAAGTACTATGTTAATAAGTTATTTGAAAGAATTCTTGTCTCTCTGTGATTCTGTCACCTCTAATATGCCATTAAGTTCTTTGTTTGTTTCCAATTTTAGGCTTTGCCTTGTCTTCTTTTTCATTTCACTGTACTCTTTGGCTGCTAAACATTTATATATTTCAAAAGTGAATTCTATGTCAAAAGGCATACTCAGAGAAATCTCTCTTCAGTTCCTCTTCTCTCCTCCTCAGCCCCTCTGTAAGCCCTCTATAGGTCACCATTTCTATTTGTTTCTGATTTTTCTTTCAGTATTTTTTTTAATGAAGTTGGCTCCACGTCCAGCATGGAGCCCAACGTGGGGCTCAAACTCACAACCCTGAGATGGAGACCTGAACTGAGATCTAGAGTTGGTCACTCAAATGACTGAGCCACCCAGGTAACCCTCCAGTATTTTTTGAAAAAAAAAAAAAAAAAAAAAAAAGCAAATCCATATCATACCTTATTTCCTCCCTTTCATATACAAAAGATAAAATGCTATATAAATGCCCTGCACATTTTTTTAACAAAATAGCTTCCATACCAATACATAGACATCCTCTCACTCTTTTTATGCCTGTTTAATACTTCATTATGAGGTTATACCTTCATTTATTCAACAGATCCCTCACTGGTGAACATTTCAGATAGTTCAAGTCCTCACTATTAAAAAGAATCCCACAGTGTGGGGAGTAGAGTCAAGAACACTGCAATAAGATATGGTGACAGATAGTGACTCCACTTATTGTGGTGAGTAATGTATAGGATTATCGAATATTGTACACCTGAAACAAATATAACACTGTGTGTCAACTACACTTCAGTAAAAAAATGCTACAAGAAGTAACTTTGTGCATTTATTTTTTCATAATTATACAGGCATACTTACAGGGTAAATTTCCAGATGTGGGATTGCTAGGTCAAGGGGTAAATGTAATTTTGATAGATATTGCCAAATTTCTCTCCTTGGGAATTGTACCCTGTTACACTCCCACCGCCAAACGCACAAGAATGCTCATTTCTTCACAGGCCTGTCGACAGTGTGTTTTGTCAAACTTTGGGACTTGGGCCAATGTGATTTGGGTAAAATGGTAACAGTGTAGTTTTAATTGACATTTCTATTATTGTGAGTGAAAGTAAACATCTTTCCAAATGTCATTTGCCTTTCTCTGTGAACTCTGCCATTTGCCAATTTTTTCTATGACAATTTTAGTCTTTTCCCTCTTAATTGTTAAGATCTCTTTATTGAGTCAGAGATTAATCTTTTGTCAGTCATATACATGTCAAATTTGTCCTTTTGCATTGATTATGATTATGTGTCTTTAATGTAAATAAAATTTATTAATCTTCTATTTATCAATTCAGGTGTTGAGTTGTAGTTTGAAAAGCTTTCTCTACTCCCAGGTTAAAAGGAAATACAAGGAACCTTTGGTTCTGGCCAAGAGGGACTGCCCCATTCCCCCTAAGGTCTTCCTCTTACAGCTAAGAAACCCTGGACATAACACAACAAACAAGCATAAGAAGACTCTGAAAGGTGGAAAGAAAACCAATTTCCTGGGGATGGCAAACTTGACAGCAACAAAGGAATTCTCTGGGTTTCTTTATTACCTCCCTTATATATCCCAGACAGGGCTCTGCAGAAAACTCCAACCCAGAACTGCCAGCAGGCACAAATAAACAAACAAGGTCCAAGAAAGGCTTTATATCCCTAGCCAAAGGACCAGGAAAAGGATGACATAACAACAGAAAAGTTTTGGGTATTATCACCTCTACCCCAACCAAGCAAAAAGAAAAACTGTACCCCTACCCCACCCCCTGGGATCTTCCAACTCTCACTGGCAGAAACAGGTGGTGCTTGGATTCCCCTGCAGGGGTACTAATGCTCAGTACTCTAATCTCCCCTCATGCCAAGTGTTAGCAGAGCCCCAACAGTGGGGAGCTAAGTACCCACCCCAATCTGGCATCAACCACATTGAACAATGTGGTGCCAGTAGAGTCTATCTAGTCAGTGTTTCACTATCCACTATTGCCCTGCCTCTGGTGTCTGCAAGGCCCAGTAGGAAGCTGAATCTCCTCCATGCCAACCCAGTTACAACAAGATGGGATGAACAAGGTGGGATGAAACAGGACAAGTAGCCACTCCCTTCTCCCCCAACCACCCCATCAGCAGGTCCCAATGGAGAGGTGGGCCTCCAGCACCACCCAACATTAATGAGGCAGAACGAGGTGGTGTGAGGTGGGTTAATCCAAACTTTGTTTCTCCTCTACCCAAGTATTAGTGGGGCGTCATCGGGAAACGAACCTTCATTTTCACCAGGCATCAACAGGGCAAAAGGAGGTGGTGATAGGTGGGGTTTGGTGGCTCTCCACTTTCCTCTTCCTCTCCCTTGTGTCTGAAGGCCCCAGCTCAAAGCTGAGGTACTGCCCCTACCCTGTAGCAAAAAAGCAGTGAGTCAACCCTTAGTCTTCCTTCTCACCAATGTCTGTGGGGACCAGTGAGGAGCTGAGTTTACATCCACACTAGGAGACAGAGAGGTGTCATGAATCGGTGCCTCATTTTCACTGGAAACATGTTAATGGAGCCAAGGACAGAGCTGAACTTCCATCCCATATATCTATAATGAGGCAATGAAATTAGTGCTCACATTTGCCATGGTAGGATCATTGGAGACCAGAAGAAGCCGAACCTTTATGCCCACTCAGCCTTCTTGCTGTACCTCAACCAGGGACTGCCTATTAAAAAAAAAGAATTACTAAGATCCAGAGTCTACAAATATACCAACTAAAACATTCAGGATATAATCAAAAGTCATCATAGCAAGAACCAAGACATTTACAACATGAATGAGAAAAGATAATCAGCAGAATGAAGACAAATCCAATGAAGAAATTATCTGACAAGGATTTTAAAATAATCATCAAAAAAATGCTTCAACAGGCAATTATAAATTCTCTCCAAACAAATGAAAAAAATATAGAAAACCTCAGCAAAGAAATAGAAGTTATATGAGAGAACCAAACAGAGATGATCAAACTGAAAAATACAATAATCAAGAGAGTAGACATGACAAAAGATAAAATCTGTGAATTTGAAAACACATCAATAGAATTTTCCCACTCTGAGCAACAAGAGAAAAAAATGGAAAGAGTCTCAAAGACTGATGGGACAATAACAAAAGAACTAACATTCAAGGGGTGCCTGGGTGGTTCAGTGGGTTATGCCTCTGCCTTCGGCTCAGGTCATGATTCCAGGGTCCTGGAATGGAGCCCCGCATCGGGCTCTCTGCTCAACAGGGAGCCTGCTTTCTCCTCTCTCTCTGCCTACTTGTGATCTCTGTCTGTCAAATAAATAAATAAAATCTCTAAAACAAACAACAAAAAAAGAACTAACATTCAAATCATGGGACATCAAAGAGGAGAGAGAGAAAAGGGGGCTGAAAAAGTATTTGAAAAAATAATGGTAAAATCTTCCCAAATTTGGTGAATGCAAAAAGCTGAACTTTCAGGGCACCTGGGTGGCTCAGTGGGTTAAATGTCCAGCTCTTGGATTCTGCCAAGATCATGATCTCAGGGTTGTGAGACTGAGCTCCATGACAAGCTCCACAGTGGGTGTGGAGCCTGCTTGAGATTCTCTCTCTCCCTCTCCTTCTGTCCTTCCCTGCTGCTGTCTCTCTTAAAAGAAAAAGCTGAATGAACCTCAAATAGGATAAATCTAAAGAAATCCATGACCAGACACAAAATCTCTGAAAAGTTCTGAAAACTAAAGAGACAAAAAAAATAAGTAAATAAAAAATATGAAAGCAGCCAGAGACAAATAATACATTACTTATAGTGGAACACCAGTTTGAATCACAGGGTATTTCTCATGTGAAACCATGAAGGACAGCAGGAAATAGCACATTTTTCAAGTGCTGGAAGAAAAGACCTGCTGATTGTGAATTTTCTATCAAGGACAAATATCAGTCAGGAATAAAGAGGAAGTAAAGACATTTTTAGTCAAAGGAAACGAAAAGACTTGTTACTAGCAAACCTACCTTTCCACAATGGCTAAAGGAGATTCTCTAAATAGAAAAGAAACGATAATAGATGCTTGGAACTTTAGAAAGGAAAGAAGAACATAGGGATGGGTAAAAACAAGAAATGAGAAATAGAAGAGCAAAATAAACCCACATGAAGCAGAAGAATGAAAATAATAAAGAGCAGAAACCAATGAAACGAAGCACAGGACAACAATACAGAAAAATCGATATCAATAAAACTGATAAACCTCTAGCAAGACTGGCAAAGATCAAAAAGCTAGAAGACACAAATCACTGATATAAGAAATAAAACATAGTTTATCACTACAGATCCTGAAGGCATTAAAAAGGTAATAAAGGCATATTATGAATAACTGTATGCTCATAAATTTGAACATTTAGAAGTGAACTGATTCCTCCAAATCCACAAGCCACCACATTCAACCAACACAAAGAAATAACAAGCAACCTCAACAGTTCTATAACCACTTGTGGGGGGAGGGGCGAATTTGTAATTAAAAAGCTCCTGAATGGTCTCACTAAGAAATCTACCAAACATTTAAAGGAGAATTAACACTGATTTCAAACAATCTGTTTCAGAACATAGCACAGACTTTGCAAACCCTTTTATGATACTAATATGACCCAGATACCAAAACCAAACAAAAACAGTACAAAAAAAAGAAAAACTACAGAACGATATGTCTTGTGAACTTTAATATCACAAAACACCTCCAAAAATATTAACAAATCTAATCCAGCAATGTAAAAAGAATTATACAGCATAACCTTGTGGGATTTACTTCAAGCTTGAAAGGCTGGTTGAACATTTGAAAATAAACCATTGTATCTACCAAGCTAAAGAAGGCAAATTGTATGATCATGTCAACTGACATGGAAAAGGCTTTTGACAAAATGCAATACCCAGTCATGATAAAAACTTTCAGCAAAATAAGGATGAAGGGGAACCATCTCAACTTGTTAAGGAATATCTACAAAAAACCTACAACTGGGGTGCCTGGCTGGCTCAGTCAGTGCACAACTCTTGATCTCGAGGTTGTGAATTCAACCCCCATGTTGGGCATAGAGATTACTTAACAATAAAATTTAAAAAAAAACACTTGCAGCTAACATCTTCCTTTAATGGTGAAAAACAGAATTCTTTCTTCCTCAGATCGGGAACAAGCAACAATGTGCCTTCTTAACACTCTTAACTCAACATAGTGTTGGAAATTCTAACCACTGTAATAAAAAGAAATAAAAGGCATATAGATTGCACAGGAATGAAATGAAACTACCTATTTGCAGGTGACATGATCATGTAGAAGCCAATATTCCGAATGTAAATGGTATCACATTTGGAATATTGGCTTCTACATGTTTGTTAGTATACAGAAATGCAATTAATTTTGTGGTTGATCTTGTATCCTACAACTTGCTGAATTCACTTCTTATTTTTAGGAGGGGTTTTTTTTTGGTAGATTCTTTAGGATTTTCTAGCTGCATGATCATGTCACCTGCAAATAGGTAATGGCAAATAAACATATAGAAATATGTTCAACATCATTAACCATCAGGAAAATACAAATTTAAACCACAATGAGATATCAGTACACACTTGTCAGAATAGCTATAAATAAAAAGTGGTGAAAATACCTAATACTTTCAAAGATTTGAAGAAACTGGATCACTCATACGTCACTGGTGGGAATGGAAAATGATGCAGCCACACTGACAAGAGCATAGCACTTTTCCAGAAGACTAAACATAGTTTACCATTCAACTTAGCCTCTGCACTAATCAACATATATCCCAAAGAAATGAACACTTAGGTTCACACAAACACCTGTACACAAATGTTCCTATAAATTTTCTTTTTCTTTTTTTTTTATTTTTATTTATTTGTCAGAGAAAGGGAGAGAGAGTGAGCGAGCACAGGCAGACAGAGAGGCAGGCAGAGGCAGAGGAGGAAGCAGGCTCCCCGCGAGCAAGGAGCCCGATGTGGGACTGGATCCCAGGACGCTGGGATCATGACCTGAGCTGAAGGCAGCCGCTTAACCAACTGAGCCACCCAGGCGTCCCTGTTCCTATAAATTTTCTTAATAATAGCCTAAAACTGGAAATAACTCAAATGTCCTTCGGTAGGTGAATGGCTAAACAACCCCGTGGCACATCCATACCAATAAAATATCACTTAGCAATAAAATAAAAATAAAAATAAAATAACATAAAAATTCAGTATCAAAAGGTCAGGTGCTATATGATTCTATCTATGAAAAAGTATAGAAAAGCATAGAAAAGGTGAACAGATTAGTGGTTGCCGTAAGTCAGAGATAAGGGAGGAGGGTGTGGCTGCAAAGGCAACAAGAAGGATCCCTGTTGGAGATTCACTGTTCTGCATCTTGACAGTATCCGTGTCAATATCCTGGTGATATTGACAACATCCTGTGATATTGTCCTGCTGGTGTGTTAGTCTGTTCTGGCCTCCGTAACAAAACCCGATAGCAACCAACATTTATTTCTCACAGTTCTGGAGGCTGGAAGTTCAAGATCAAGGTGCCACAGCTTCTGATCCTTGTAAGGGCCCTCTTCCTGGCTTGCAGATAGCTGCTTTTTGCCTTATCTTCACATGGCCAGGAGACAGAGCTCTAGTGTCTCTTCCTCTTCTTCTAAGAACACTAATCCCATCATGGGGCCGCTACCCTCAAAACCCCATCTAAAACTAATTAACTTGCAGAGGCCCCACCTCCAAATACTATCACACCGGAGAGTAGAGCTTCAACATAGGAACTGGTGGGGGAGGCCCAAACGTTTGATTCATTACAGGGTTGTTGTTTTTTTATTGTGATAAAATATACATAGCGTGAAGCTTACCATTTAGACTACTCTTAAGAGTACAAAATTCAGTGGCATTAAACATTGTCACAGTGTGGTGTAACCATCACCACTATTTCCAAAACCTTTTCATCACTTGAAACAAAAACTCTATACCGTAAGTAATTAATCACCATTCCCCTTCTCCCCCAAGCCCCTGGTAACCTCTATTCTACTTTTTATCTCTAGGAGAAGTTGCCTACTTGTGCTATAGTTTTGCAAGATGCTATCAGCAGGGGAAACCGGGTAAAGGGTACACAGGATCTCTCTGTATTATTTCTTACAACTGCATATGAATCTGCAATGATCTCAAAATTTTTTTTAAAAACTGTATTCAGAGGTTCCTCTATTATTTGTATGATTTTATGTTTTTATCATAATTTCGATCTCAGATCTATTTACAAATTAAACTCTTCATGACCTGAACTGAATGATGGGTATCACACAACCATGTAACAAGCACCCCTCTTTCCCCGTACCCTCCCCCCCACCGCCAACCCTTTCTACGCTGGATCAAATCATTTTGGTCTTTTCAGCTTCTTTTATTCCCACTCTACCCTTTAACCATTTTAGACAGTGTACCTTCAAAGGAAAGACAGAAATCGCAACAAGCAACAACATCAACTCCAATGACAACAGGAAAAAATGACAATGATTTATTGACTGCTAGGAATTCTAGATAATTGACTCATTTAATCTTTACATCAACATTGCAGGAAAGGTATGATTAGTCCAACTTTATAAATGAGGAGATTTAATCTGGGGAGGCTAACTAAGCCAAAATAATGTCTATTAAAATGATGGAGTGGCTATAAGAATGCAGGTACATTTGGCCTAAGAGTTTATGCACTTTCCTCTGTGAAGAACTGAATTGAATCCAGGAACTCTCATTTAGAAAGCAGCAGGATATTCAGTTGGCCCAGGTCTTTCCTTGTCCCCGATCCCAGAAATACATATCAGATGCTAGCCCTGTATTAGTTTGCTAGAACGGCCATAACCCAATGCCACAAATTGGGTTGCTTGACAACAGAGATTTATTTTCTCACAGATCTGGAGGCTGAAAGTTCAAGATCAAGGTGTCCATAGGTTTGGTTTCTCCTGAGAACTCTCTGCCTCCTCTTCCCTATGGAAGACCCCCCCTAGGAAAGACCTCACATGGTCTTTCCTCTGTACACATTCCTGGTGTTTCTTTTGTGTTCAAATTTTCCTGAGACACGAATCAGATTGCATTCAGTTCCATCCTAACAGCCTCATTTTAACTTAAGCACCTCTTTAAAGGCCCTATCTCCAAAGATAGTCACACTCTGAGGTACTGGGGATTAGGGCTCCGTATATAAATTTGGGGGGCATACAATTCAGCCCATAATGGGCCCTGAGACTGGGGAAGGGGCCGGGAAGAAAGTCCATAATTCAGAGAAACACCTCTATAAAATCCTGTGATTCAAGTGGGTAAAATCCTTCTGTTTGTTTCCATTTCATGTCCTCTAGTGTCTTTCAAACTTTTTCTGACCATAGCCATGATAAAAAAAAAAAACTGTAAACACATTTTGCATTATGGCTCAACACATACACATTTATTTTTATAAAACGGGACAAGTTTCACAAATTCTAATCTTGCCCTGTGCAGTGTATTTTGACATTTTCTGATGTTATTTTGTATTTTATTCCGTTCTTTTTAATTAAAAGACTACTAGTTGCCCTCTCACTGAATTGAATTTAGGAACTACTCTTTTACTGCTCTTTACCACCTGCTGTTTGAAAATCAATGCTCTAATTTGTGCTGTCAGCTGTGATTGTCAATTTTTTTGTGTTCATTCTACCCCCGTCCTCAGAGCCCGAATCCTCCTCTCCCACCGCCCCCCACATGTGCTGAATCAATTGGATTTTGCTTTTTTCAAAGCCTTGACCTCCTCATTCATTAGTCTCAGTCCTTAATTCTATCGTTTTTGTCAAATGCCAGGGAAACCGCGGCACCATTTCCTCGGTAACAAATAGAAACTCGCCATCTAATGGTGGAAGGGAGACAACGCAGGCCTATTTTTAGCATCCTTCTTCCCGTTCCCTTCTTTCTCCGCTCTTCCCTATTATCTCTGTTTGATGCAATTTTCACAAACACTTAGCAGTATTTTAGCAGGAGCCCTTTAAAAATCTTCTTGAAGTTCTGTACATTTAGGGACTCCTTTCACGGAAACTTGAAGAGCCAGGTGCTCCGTGCAGCTCCGAGCCATGCTGGCTGTGTGACCTTGAACAGGCCTCTTACCTGAGCCTCAGCTGTCCTAACCGCAAAAGTAACATGATAAAATGTGCCCTGGCAACTTCATCGAGTTGTCTTGCGGTTCTGCAAAGAAAATACAGCTTGCTTCTGCCTCTCCCCCCTCCTTCTGTCTATTTTCAACACACCAGCCGGATCCTGTTAAATCTAAGTCAGATCGAGTCCTCTCCTGCTCAAAAGCCCCCACTGAATTCTCAGAGTCAAAAATCCAAGTCCTTCCGGTTACGGAAAATGTCCTACATAATGTGATCTGCTCAGCTGCGCTACACCACCAAGCAGGGATGTTGGCATGACACTGCCTGCTTCCATTGAGCCTGGGGTAGGAATTAGATGGACGATCAGCTCCTTGCTTGGCCTCACTGGATTGTGATGGGATTGGCTGGAGCAGAGTGGGGATTATCAAAAAAGATTTGCTGTTCCATAATGCCACCCTTTTCCTGTTCCTTTGGCTAGAGAAAACAGGTTTTTCCTGGAGCTTCTTTTTGGTCTGTGCCTGTTGTTGGCCGCCTGAAGATTTCTGCAGCCCCTGGTCCAGGATATAATGGGAGGCAATGAGAACTCGAAGGAAATTCACTCCCATGTCATTCCTCAATCCTGCTGTCCCTAAGCGGTCCCCCTTCTTCTTTCTACCTTCCAGAGTCTTCCTATGCTGGTTTGTGTGTTATTTCCAGGATTTTTTTTTAAGTCGTAAGAGGAAAGACCCAGAAGGAATGGGGCTACATCACTTGGGAGAGAACCAGAAGTGAATAGCAACTTGACAGTCTCTAAGGAGGGCCTGGATATTAAAAACACATAATGATGTTTGTGTTGCCTTACAGGAACCCCTCCCACACAGCACTGAAGAACCACCTTCCCTAGGAAGGGCAGAGAAACTTCTGTGTACCTATCTTGCCAATGCAATAAAACAGGAAAAAAAAAAAACAACTAATGTTGTGGAGGTTTTGTCCTCGACAGAGGCATCCCACTGGGGGGTTAGTAGGGCTGAAATGCAGTCATATTCCCCTTTCAAAATCCAGTGCCATGGTGGGGGTAAATTCTCTGCTTCCTTTCTCTGAGGAAGATGTGCCTTCTGTAATTCACTTGCCTAGAAATGACATTTTATATGAATTTTGTATGCACTAAGGTGCTGTATGAACTAGGAGGCTCTAAGTAGATGGTATGTCTTCACTAGAGTACTGCCTTGCTACGATAATGGTCCCACTCTTCCTTTCTGTGCTTGTGGACTCCTAGCCGGGCATGTCTTCGGGTCTCTGGGGAAGAGGAGTTTACCGTCTAACCAACTGTCCTCCTTTGGCTTTCCCATTCTAGAAATCTTCCCACTTGCTTCAAATTTCTGGGCCACTGATGGTACACTTATTTTTTTAGACCTTTTACAGATCAGTATTTTAAAAAAATATCTATTTGGATGTTCCACTAGGATTTTGGAAGAAAGGCACGGCAAATACAAGTGTCAGTGTCTCCTCTGGTACCTGAAATCTCACAATGACCTTCAAAAAAGCCTGCCCAGCATGTCTGTGTCTTACCAACCCTAAAATAAGAAATAATAATAAATAAATGATGCAATGAAATAAAGTGAAAAACAAATGTATAACTTAATTGAATTCTAAATGATACTGATGTCAGAAGTTTATAAGAAAGGAAAGAATAGACAAAAGACTGTATCGTCATCCCATAACTCCTAGCAACCAAATTTGGGCAGGAAACCAAATACATAGATGACAGTTATACAATCTGGGAAATTTTCCTTTTTCCTTTTTAAATTTTTTTAGAAGATTTTTAAAATTTATTTATTTATTTATTTGAGAGAGCCATGGGGAGGAGCAGAGGGAGAGGGAGAAGCAGACCTCCCACTGAACAGGGAGACCAACAACATGAGACTCGATCCCAGGGGCTGAATCCCAGAACCCCAAGATCATGACCTGAGCTGAAGGCAGCCACTTAACTGAATGAGTCATCGAGGTGCCCCAGAAATTTTCCTAAATAGACTATTACTATAATCTTAAACTCTCCTGGCCCATCTTCTGTCCCTCCCCCTATCTTCTCTCTCTCTCTCTCCACACACACACACACACACACACACACCCCACAATACTATAGAGTTTTAGTGAAAAGTTAACTATTTTTGTTCATAGAAAAAACTTCAGTTTTCTGAACATAAGCTCATATGATGGATTAGAAAATATTCAGTTCTTATTTGTATAGAATTGACCTTCCCCAAAGAGAGGTCTGGCTTGTGTCCGTGGCTCTTGAGAAGTAACGTTTAAGTCCTTATGAGTCATATCTGCTAAGTGTCTTAGTTTGACAGGAGAACATCAGGCCATACCAGATAATCAAACCATGTGATCTATGGTGAGGGCTTTGGCTCATGGGGTATCAGCCCCCCTCTGGAGGAGCTGGAAACTAGGGTCAGCCACACAAGGTGGCCAACCATGTCTGTGTGACAGATCCCCAGTAAAATCTCTGGACACTGAGGCTCAGGTGAGTCTCCCTGGATGACATCCCTCTGGGTTATATTGCTATAGGTCACTGCTGAGAGGAGTTAGCTCTGCTATGATTTCACTGGAAGAGGACAATCAAAAGCTTCCCCCCTGGAATGTTCTTAGACCCTGTCCTACGTGCCTCTTCCCTTGGTTGATTTTAATCTGTATCCTTCCTCCCTGATAAACCATAACCATATGTTTAATAGCATTTCTGAGTTCTGTGAGTCCTTATAGAGAATTGTTGAACTTAAAGGTGGTGTTGGGGGACCCCCTGACCCCAAGACCAAATACTGTCAAGGATAGGAGTAATAGGAATCGGATTTATTGCTGGTGGAAATGCAAACTGGGGTAGCCACGTTGGAAGATAATTTGGTGGTTTCTTATAAATGGAAACTCATAGTAGACTTATCATATGACCCAGAAATCCTGCTTCTAGGTATTTACCCAAAAGAATGGAAAGACAATCTTCAAACAAATTTTAAAAATTTGTATGTTAATGTTTTAAGAGGCTTTATCCATAATCACTCCAAACTGGGAACAACCATGATGTCTGTCAACAGATGATTACAAAAAACAAATAAGCAAACAACAGCAACAACAACAAAACTATGTTACATCTATACAATGGAATTCTATCTGGCAATAGAAGAAACACACTTGACTCAAGCAACGGGATGGATGAATCATAAATGCATTTTGATAAGTGAAAAAAAGCCAGGTCCAAGGCTACATATTATAGAATCCTATCTATATGACATTCTGCAAAAGGCTAAATTATAGGATGGAAAACAGATCAGTAGTTGCCAGAGATTGGCATAAAGGACTAGTTAACTACAAATGGATTTCCAGGCGAATTTTAGTATGGTGGAACTGACTCTTCAGTCTGGTACTGGAGTGGTGGATACATGATTTGTAAAAAAAAAAAAAAAAAAGAAAAAGAGAGAGAGAGAGAGAAGAAAAGAAAAAAAACACCTTGGAATTCTGCACCACAAAGAGTAAATTTACTGTATGCAATTTTTTTTTTTAATCAAACAAAATGGCGTGCCTGGGTGGCTCAGTTGATTAAGGATCTGCCTTTAGCTCAGGTCTTGATTCCAGGGTCCTCGGGTTGAGCCCCTTGTTGGGCTCCCTGCTTAGCAGACAGCCTGCTTCTTCCTCTCCCTTCTTCCTTCTCCTTCTCCCTCCTTCCCCTGCTTGTGTGCTCTCTCTCACACACATTCTCTCTCTCTCAAATAAATAAATAAAATATTAAAAAAAATAAAATCAACCAAGATGTCAGGGCACTCCAGGATAAGATGGAGCCCATGACAAGTGAATTTCGGTATATTACAAATGTATGACATAATCTCACTAAAGATTGTGAGGGGGAAAGGAGCTGACCCACTTAACTTTTTGAAACAAATAAACTTCTTTTGGAATAATTTGAGATTTATAGAACAGTTACAAAGATAGTACAAAGAGTTCCTGTATACCATTTACAGATTCCCCTCATTGTTTCCAAGGCATGTTTGTCAACTAAGAAATCAACATTAGTACATTGCTATTAACTAAATAGTGGGCTTTATTTGGATATTACTAATTTCCCCATTAACATCCTCTTTTTCTATAGAGCTACCCTACGACCCAGCAATCATACTACTGGGTATCTACCCTAAAGGTACAAATGTAGTGATCTGAAGGAGCACATGCACCCAAATGTTTATAGTAGCAATGTCCACAATAGCCAAACTATGGAAAAAACCTAGATGTCCATCAACAGATGAATGGATAAAGAAGATGTGGTATATATATAGAATGGAATACTATGCAGCCATCAAAAGAAATGAAATCTTGCCATTTGCAACGACGTGGATGAAACTAGAGGGTATTATGCTGAGTGAAATAAGTCAATCAGAGAAAGACAACTATCATATAATCTCCCTGATATGAGGAAGTTGAGAGGCAACATGGGGGGTTTGGGAGGTAGGAAAAGAATAAATGAAACAAGATGTGATCGGGAGGGAGACAAACCATAAGAGACTCCTAATCTCACAAAACAGACTGAGGGTGGCCGGGGGGAAGGGGGATCGGGAGAGGGTGGTGGGGTTATGGACATTGGGGAGGGTATATGCTATGGTGAGTGCTGTGAAGTATGTAAACCTGGCGATTCACAAACCTGTACCCCTGGGGCTAATAATACATTATATGTTAATTTAAAAAAATTTTTTAAATCCTCTTTTTCTGCTCCAAGGTCCAATCCAGAGTACCATGTTGTATTTTGTTGTTATGTCTCCCCATTTTCTTCTGGTCCTTAACACTTGCTCAGTCTTTCCTTGTTTTCCATGACCATGACACTCATGAGGCATACTGACCTTGTGTTTTATAGAATGTCCCTCGATCTGGGTTTGTTTGATGGTTTTCTCAGGATTATACTAGTGTTATGAGGCTGGAGAAGAATACCACAAAGAGGAAGTGCTTTTTTAATATATCTGGTGACATATGTTATCAACATCACTTATTACTGATATCGTTAACCTTCATCACTTGCTTAATGTAGTGTTTGCCATGTCTTTCTCTGTAAAGTTTTCTTTTTCCTTTCTTCTACTCTAATCTGGATATGAGTCACTAAGTCTAGCCCACCCTAGGAGATGGGGCATTAAGTTCACTTCCTGCAGGAGGGAGTATCTACCTGTATTATTTAGAATTCTTTTGTAAGCAAGACTAGTCTCTTCTCCCCATTTATCTAAGTATTTGACCATTTCTGATTCACTTGGGAAAACAGTTTTGTCTGACACTCTAACGTTAAATACAAAAAGGACCATACATAAACACTGTATTCTAGTTGATAAATTTCTTTTTTTTAAGAATATTTTATTTGTTTATTTGACAGAGAGAGATCACAAGTAGGCAGAGAGGCAGGCAGAGAGAGAGAGGAGGAAGCAGGCTCCCCGCTGAGCAGAGAGCCCAATGTGCAGCTCCATCCCAGGACCCCAGGACCATGACCTGAGCCGAAGGCAGAGGCTTTAACCCACTGAGCCACCCAGGCGCCCCAGGTAGCTGATAAATTTCTCACAGGGGTTTAGCCATTCCTAAAATACCTTACATGTATATTAGGGTTGAACTAAGGAGTACAACAGTTGCTCCTTGCCTGCAAGGGGATATGTTCCAATACCCCCAGGCGATGCCAGAAAACACAGATAGTAGCAAACTCTATACATTCTATACTTTTCCCTATATGTGCATTACCTATGATAAAGTTCAACATCTAAATTAGGTACAATAGGAGATTCACAACAATAACTAATAATAAAATAGAACTATTATGACAATATACTGTAATAAAAGTTATGTGAATGTGGTCTCTTTCAAAATATCTACTGTAGGGCGCCTGCGTGGCTCAGTGGGTTAAGCCTCTGCCTTTGGCTCAGGTCATGATCTCAGGGTCCTAGGATCGAGCCCCGCATTGGGCTCTCTGCTCGGCAGGGAGCCTGCTTCCTCCTCTCTCTCTCTCTGTCTGCCTCTCTGCCTACTTGTGATCGCTCTCTGTCAAATACATAGAACTAAAATCTTTTTAAAAAATCTACTGTATACATCTTTTTTCTTGTGATGATGTGACATGATAAAATGCCTATGTGATGAAATAAAGTGAGGTGAATGATGTAGGCATTGTGATGTAGTGGTAGGCTACTACTGACCTTATGGCGATATACCAGAAGGAGGATCATGACCTGAGCCATAGTCAGATGCTTAACTGACTGAGTCGCCCGGGTACTCCATGAGTCTTTCACTTTTTTTAAAGATTTTATTTGTTTATTTGATGTGTGGAGGAGAGCATAAGCAGGGGGAGCAGCAGGCAGAGAGAGAGGGAGAAGCAGACTCCCCACCAAGCAAGGAGCCGATGCGGGGCTCGATCCCAGGACCCTGAGATCCTGACCTGAGCTGAAGGCACTTGCTAAGTGACTGAGCCACCCAGGTGCCTGAGTCTTTCATTTTTAATAATTACCACCAAAACCACCACCACAGCCAAATGCAATTATGTTCATTTGCCTGCAGTGCTTTTCCTTTCTCCATCTGGCTAACATTTTTTTTCATATTTCAAGACTCAATGTTGATGTCACCTTCTTCAGAAGCTTCCTGAATCCTCTCCCATCCCTAGAGCGCTGGTGCTCTGTTGTACCCCATAGTATCCCATTATTTCTATCATATAGTGATAGTATCTTTCCACGTTGGTGCCCTTTATTAAGATATAAGGCTCTTCAGGCAGAAACTGTGCCTTCATCAGTAATTTCTATCTCCCTAGTTCTGAACACTGTCAATATCTAGCTACTATTTGAAAAGTGCTTACTGAACAAAACTCATTCATTTAATCAATCATTCATTTATTCATCAAATATTTACTAAGTGTGGAAATACATGCTGGGCAATATGCTAAACTTAAATACACAGTAGTGAATAAATCAGATTACACATCTGTGCCTTCATCATATGTTAGATAGTAAAAAGTACTATGGACAGAAATAAGGCAAGAAATGGTGTAGAGAGTCTCGAGAGTGCAATTATAAATACAGTGGTCACAAAAGGCCTTGGTAAAAGGTGGTATATGAGGAAACACCTAAAGGAGAAAGCGTAAGCCAAGTGAATGTTTAGAGGAAGAGTGTCCCAGACAAAGGCACTAGCCAGTGCAAAGGCCCTGAGACACAGAAGAAAATTGGTATATCTGTAGCTGAGTAAACCAAGGCAGGAGTTATTAGTGATGGAGCCAGAGACACCAGATTATGGTGGTATTACATTATGTAGGTGGGCAAGGGAAAGAAGAAATGAGAAGAAACAGGGTATTATAGTAAACAGAAACAAGATGACTGAAAAAGTCTAAATGTATCAGCAATCGTAATAAAAGTGAAAAGCTTTTATTAAAAGCCTCTATTAAAACAAAAGTAAACACTGGGCTTTTTGATATTTTAAAAGGCAAAATGGAAAAAAAAATACTGAAGATAAATGAATTGCCAAAGATATGCCATGACATTTCTATAAAAATATAAACAAAAATAATATCAGACAAAATTGAATTCAAGTCAAAAAACAGTAACTAATATAATAGTGTATGTTAATTATACTGGAATTTTTTAAAAAAATAGACAAAGTGTATTTTGTACTGATAAAAGGATAGTCTACAAAGAAGCTCTATCAGGGGCACCTGGGTGGCTCAGTTGGTTAAGCATCCAACTCTTGATTTCAGTTCAGGTCATGATCTCAGGGTTCTGAGATGGAACCTATTTAATATTCTCTCTCTCTCTCTTTCTCTCTCTGTCTCTCTTTCTCCCCCTCCCTCCCTCTTCAAAAAAAAAGAAGCTATATCAGTCTTAAGTTTATCTGCACAGATCAAAACAATTTTTTCAAGGACTGAACTATATAAAGTAAAAACTGACAGATACAGAAATGAATTGACAAAAAGCACAAATCCAAAGCTTTACTATGACTTTACTTTGACCTTCAAGTCGTTGGACTACTTCTCCCTGACCATGGTACCTACAGCTCCTCTGACTTACCCTGCTATTTCACAAAACATTCTCACCTCAGCCTTTGTACAGACTCTTTCCTTGGCTTAGGACATCCTTCCTCCAGAAAACCACATGCTTTCCCAACGCTCCCCTTCTTTCAAGTCTCTGCTCATGTACAGGGCCCCTGAGAGCAGGTTCAAGGTTCTGCACAGATGGGGTAAAAGCACTTACAAGGATTTTCTTGTTGGTATTTGAGATAATTAGGTCCTGGACCCCCTCTGGAACAGTGAGTCCCAGCTATTAGTGGCACTGGGTTCCCCATCCCCCTGTCCATTCTACTCCAATGTTACCTCATCAGAGAGACCTATTCTTGCACTCCAAAGGAGTATCCATCCCCCACTTCCACCATCTTTGTCATTCTCTATCCCTTTATCTGCTCTATTTTTTTTCTTCCCACTTCTTTTTTTTTTAAGATTTTATTTATTTGACAGAGAGAGAGTATAAGCAGGGGGAGTGGCATGCAGAGGGAGAGGGAGAAGTAGACTCCCCACTGAGCAGGGAGCCGGATGTGGGGATGGATCCCAGGACCCTGGGATCATGACCTGAGCCAAAGGTGGATGCCTAACTAACTGAGCCACCCTGGCATCCCTCTTCTTCCCACTTTTTACCACTTGAATTATTACAGATATTTTTGTCTGTTTGTCTCTTTGTTTATTTTAAGATTTATTTATTTTAGAGAGAGAGAGAAAGTAGGAAAGCAGGAGAGAGGATGGCAAGGGAGATGGAGAGAAAGAATCTCCGGCTTCCAGCAGACTCCCCGCTGAGCAAGGAATCTGAGGCAGGGCTCAGTCCCACAATGGTGAGATCATGACCTGAGTCAAAATCAAGAATCAGGGGCGCCTGGGTGGCTCAGTGGGTTAAAGCCTCTGCCTTCGGCTCAGGTCATGATCCCAGGGTCCTGGGATTGAGCCCCGCATTGGGCTCTCTGCTCAGCAGGGAGCCTGCTTCCTCCCCTCTCTGCCTGCCTCTCTGCCTACTTGTGATCTCTGTCTGTCAAATAAATAAATAAAATCTTTTTAAAAAATAAATAAAAAAGAAGAAATATTTTTTAAAAAATCAAGAATCAGACACACAATCAACTGAGGGATCCAGGCACCCCTTGTCTCTTTATTTATTGTCACTCCTCCAACCAGAGGGTAAGGGTAATGTGCTTTCAAGCACATTCTTGGTTTCACTCAGTGCTATGCCCTCAGCACCTAAAACAGGGCCTGGCATGTGGCAGGTCCTTAATAAATATTTGTTGAACTAATGAGTGAATCCTTGTGGGTGATTTATGTGCTCACTCATATTTTCACAGATTGAGTGCCTTAAAATACACTTGAATATGGAGGAACTGAACCCAATTAATAGGCTTGGCTTAACAAATTTATGCAGAACACAGAACCCAACAAATAGACTGCTTACTCTTTCCAACTAATGGGGCAATTACTAAGACAGACCACACATTACAGCTCAAAGAATATCTCAATAAATTCAAAAGATCAATATCATATAGGCCTATTCTTTCACAACATGAAATAAAATTAGACATTAACAACAAAAGAACAACCAAAAAGGAGCTATGTACTAAGAAACTATAAATAACTTTAAAAAAACTACTAAATGACTCAAGTTAAAACAGAAATAAAAGCTGAAATTATGAAATATTTATGAATAAAGACCAAAGAAAACATCATGTCGACACTGGTAAGCTGCTCATCTTCACTCCCCTTTTTCTTTCCCTCCCAGATTAATTCCAGCCCCTCAACAATATTTGAATAAAGATAAAAAGGGTTGTAACAGACTAATAAAACCAGATTAAAAAAAATAACCGCTGGGACCATTCTTTATATATTCTGGCTACTAATCTTTTTTCTATTATATATGTTCATAAATACCCTCTCCCATTCAAATCACAAATATTGACTGAAGATGAGGCACAACACCTAAATTATCTAACGACCATAGAAAATTTTCAAGTTATTCAAAGTGCTACTCTCTCCAAAATAAATACACCACACAAAGGTGATTTAAGAGAAAGTTCTATCAAAACTTCACGGGCAGTTACTTCAAGGTTCCAATCTAAATTCAGAAAGAACTAAAAGTTGCACAGCTCATTCTACGTGGCTAGCATTAACTGTGACATCAAAATCAGGCCAAGTGAACATGTAACACACACACACACACACACACACATGCCACACACAGACCCAAAATTTATATACCAATTTCACTATCAAATATAGATAACAATGGAGATAACATTACCAATTACATTCCAGCATTAATCCATTTTGACCCAAAGGGGTTTGTTCCACAAAAGTAAGGGTGTTTCAGCACTAAAAAAAGTTAATCTAATACTTCACATAAATAGATGTGAATGAGATGAGAAAAAAAAATCACATACTAGCATTAAAAGTCTCAGTCATTAGGCAACTGCCTTTGGCTCAGGCTGTGGTCCCAGGGTCCTGGGATCAAGCCCCACATCAGGAAGCCTACTTCTCCCACTCCCCCTGCTTGTTTTCCCTCTCTCACTATGTCCCTTTCTGTCAAATAAATAATAAAAATAAAATCTTTTTAAAAAAGTCACCAAAAAGTGTATGACGAAATTCAACACTCATTCCTGCTAAACATCTTAGCAAACAAATAATAAAAAGAAACTTCCTGAACTTGAAAAAAAAAAGATTTATACAAGAAAGCAACAGCAAGCATCCCACTTATTGGTGAAATAAATGTTATAAGGATTCTTAATGTCAGAATGTTTTTAAAAGATGATCATAATGGGGATGCCTGGATATTTCAGTCAGTTAAGTGTCTGCCTTAGGCTGTAGTCATGATCGCAGTCCTGGGATCCAGCCCTATATCCCTTGCTCAGCAGGGAGCCCGCTTCTCCCTCTGCCTGCAGCTCCCCCTGCTTATGCTCATTCTTTCTCTCTCTGACAAATAAATAAATAAAATCTTTTTTTTTAAAAGATCATAATGACTATTACCATTCCCTTATTACTGTTTCCTCCCACGGCTGACCTAATAAGTTGAATAACTGTCTTATACAAGATATACAAGATACAAGATGAATATCAAAAAATTAATAGCTTTCTTATGCTCACTATAATCGAATAGAAACTATAATGAAAAATACTTACACTTACAATTCCACTTACAATGGAAAAAAACTTATTTTAAACCTAAGAATAATTTTTAAAAGATTTTATTTATTTATTTATTTATTTGAGAGAGAAAGAGAGCATGAGCAGGGGAGCGACAGTGGGAAAGGGAAAAGCAAACTCCCCACTGAGCAGGGAGCCCAATATAGGGCTCAATCCCAGGACCCGAGGATCACGACCTGGGCCAAAGGCAGACACTTAGCCCACTGAGCCATCCAGGGTCCCAAACCTAAGAACAAATTTAACAAGAAATATATAAGACCTATATTAAACGAAGTATGAGACCTCATCAAAGATAATCTGATTGAGTGGGGCGCCTGGGTGGCTCAGTGGGTTAAAGCCTCTACCTTCGGCTCAGGTCATGATCTCAGGGTCCTGGGATAGAGCCCCGCATCGGGCTCTCTGCTTAGCAGGGAGCCTGCTTCCTCCTCTCTCTCTGCCTGCCTCTCTGCCTACTTGTGATCTCTGTCAAATAAATAAATAAATAAATAAATAAGTCTTTGAAAAAAAAGATAACCTGATTGAGTGAACATATATGCTAAATTATGAGATGTTGAAACTCAATACTGTAAATTATGTGACTCCTCAACATAATTATGATATATTCGATAGAATTTTTATAATTCTGTCTTTTCATCTCAAATATAACTCCTCAAGGAGGCTGCCTCTCACCACTCTGTGAAAAATTATACTTGTCCTCTTGTTTTATAATACCCTTCGATTTGTTCTATTCTTTTTTTAAAGATTTATTTATTTATTTGAGTGAGACAGAGAGTGAGTAAGGGGAGGGGCAGATGGAGAGGGAGAGAGAGAGAATTTCCAGCAGACTCCATGCTCAGCACCAAGCCCCACGCAGGGCTTGATCTCACAACCCATATATCACAACCTGAGCCAAAACCAAGAGTTGGACACTTAACTGACTTAACAGGTGCCCCTGTTCTATTCTTTTTTATAAGACAATAACATAAAACACTTATTTTATGTTATTTATTTTTTTGTTTTCTCTTCTACTTGGTGGCTATCTTTATTAGAAGTAATCTTCATAGGAATACATTCTTTTTCTTATTCACCACTATATCCCCAGCTGCTAGAATAGCACCTGGTACATAGCTAAGTGCTCAATAAGTATTTGTTGGATGAATGAATAAACACATGAAGGACAGAACATATTATTTCCGTGTAACTGGACTATATTACCAAAGTGTTGAGTAGGGAAAATATTTAGGGGTTCTACTTCAAGGATGGGATAATATATGTCTGTAATTTGTACATCCCTAATGACAAACAGTTGAAAATCTTTGATATCTTTTTATTCCCTTTATACCTCTGACTCTCAAGCATCATAAGAATTTTCATTGGTAGTGTCCATTTGAATAAAATTTTACTCTACATGGATGAAGACCATAATTATTTACTTTCAGACTTTTCCAGGATGAAGGAATTCACAGCTCCACCCATGTTGCCAAATCTATGTAGCAATTTCCTTAATTTAGTGAATGAAAAATTACTCATTCATTACCTTTAATTTCTCAAATCCCAGAGTTTCTCCTAATCCTGTTTCCTGATTGTCACCTTCCCAATTCCAAACAGCCCATGGGCGTTCTTCATCATGGTGCTCAAGGCAAGAGGAAAGTAAAACCTCCCCCTCTTCTTTGATGTCATAAAGTAGAACAGTAGGAATGGATGGGAAAGTTTGTTTACTGGTCAGTGATTGTTTCTGTGTTTGTGTGCCCCTAACTAAGACCTGGCCTCTCTGCTAGGATATGGCAAAGGAAGTTTTAATCTTTATAAGAGGGTCATTCCTAGTTTTTCCCATGATGAAATGGGAAACCTCTGAATCTCTTACCTAATAGCCCATATTAAAAAAATTTATTTAAATCATAATGGAGGGGGAGCCTGGGTGGCTCAGTTGGTTAAGCATCTGCCTTCCGCTCAGGTCATGATCCCAAGGTACTGGCATCGGTCCTCACATCAGGCTCAGCAGGGAGCCTGCTTCTCCCTCTTCCTCTGCCTCTCCCCTAACTTGTGCTCGCGTGCTCTCACTCTCTCTCACTGTCTCTCTCAAATAAATAAATAAAATCTTTTTAAAGAAATTAAAAAACAAATCATAGTGGGAAAAGGGAGGTAGAGAAAAGGTATATGCCAGGAAAGCTAAATACAGTAGAGCTTGTCTTATAGCCAATGAGAAATAATTGCACTGGGCATCACTTGTTCTCTCCCACTTTCTGGGCTTAGAAACTCTACTGTTCGCTTCAGGAGGCCAATATACCAGTATGCTCCATAACCCATCCATCTCCTTGGCAGGATTTAACAGTCTGGAGAGTATACATTTCTGTTTGATGCTAAGTCCTCAATTTCACTCATACTTGTCCTTCACTCAACTCTACTTTGAAATATGACCTACACCTCCTCCCCTCACCTACATCTTACCTACCCTTCTAAGTACAGATCAAATCTCACCTCTGCACCTTTCCTTGACCTTATCCCAGACATCACTGTCTTCTCTAAATTCCCAAATCACTTCTCAGTGGCAATGCACAGCCAGCAAGTCACTGTGAGGAACACAAATGTTAAACCTTGTCCATCACCCTGCCCAGGGGCTTTCTTTTCTATTAAGGCAAATGAATCAGAACAAAAATATACCAAGGTAGAAAAAACATCGCCAGCAATTAATGAGTTGCATGAGAATTTAGACAAGGGAGAAATCATTAAGCCATGAAGTAGTTTGGGAAAGATTTACCAAGGAGACACTTGACCTAAGTCTAAGGGAAATGGGTAAGATTTAGAGAGATGGAGAAGAGGGCACAGTGGGCACGACAGAAATAAATGAAGAATCGAGATAGAAAAGAACAAGATATATTCAAGGAAAAGGAAACGGGAAAAAATCTGGACTGTAGTCTTTAATGCTCCTGGGCCTGTGCCTTGCCATAGTAGGTGCTCAGAAAGTATTATTGATTGAATGAACTGCAGAAGGTAATAATATTTTTGCCACATAATAATCCGCCACTCAGCTGATATGCAAACAGAAGATAACATTGTGTTATGGAAGTATAAGAGCATGAATGTCTCCCAGATGTGAAATATTAGCTTGTTATCATTAGCAGTATCAGTAAGACAAACTAAAGAGATGTCATCTTTTAAAATGTAGTCAAAATTTAATAAAAGAAATTTAAATAGGACCTCAGGGCACCTGGGTGACTGTCAGTTAAGTGTCCAACTCTTGATTTTGGCTCAGGTCATGATCTCAGGATAGTGGGACTGAGCCCCACATTGGGCTCTGTGCTAGGCATGGAGCTTGCTTCAGACTCTCTCTCTCCCTTTACCTCTGCCCTCCCCATCCCCAGCTTGCTATCTCTCTCTCTTTCTCTCTCTAAAAAAAAAGAAAAGGAAAAAGCAATATAAATATGACCTCAATCACCAACATTGCCAATCGTCTTTCTCCATTTATATTTAGTGATCCAAATTGTCAATATTTAAGTCAAATATCTACAAAAATATGTGCATTAGGTTTTAGCACAGTTCCCTTTTATTACAAGTGTCGACCTTTTTAATTTTTGAAAATGCTTCTTTTGAGAACCTGCTTCATGATGTCTTCTACAAATAAGGACTTCTGTACTCAATTATCCATTGGATATATTGCTTCTGTGAGAGCAATATATGACTACAAGAAGAGCATATCTATTTCTGGTTTCCATAACCCCCATTCCACAATTGTTTGAGGCATAATCACAGAGCTCTTGAGTAAAGGCTTTCTTCTACTGAAATCTATGACATGACGGGAAGAATTGGGCTCTTTGCTATGAAGTTAAGGGAACCAGTTCCCTCATGCATGGCTCCGAGCATCAAACTGATCACATACCAGTCCTTTTTCCCCTAAGTGTCAGACACCCTGACTCAACTATGAAAAACCTACCAGTCCAGTTGCTTAGTTTCATTAGTCAAGTAATCTGTCAAGGTTCATATTCTGTGAGTGTATATGCATATGTGTTACATATGCATGCACTGAGATGGCAATTTACAGACAATAAGAACTCAAATTTAGGGGCGCCTGTGTGGCTCAGTGGGTTAAGCCTCTGCCTTCAGCTCAGGTCATGATCTCAGGGTCCTGGGATTGACCCCCACATTGGGCTCTCTGCTCAGCGGGGAGCCTGCTTTCCCCTCTCTCCTCTCTGCCTGCCTCTCTGCCTACTTGTGATCTTTCTCTCTGTGTCAAATAAATAAATAAATAATCATTTTTTAAAAAAGAACTCAAATTTAAAAACAAAACAAGATAACTAGATCTCAGGGGCCATAAACCAATATTTCCAAGCCATGACTGCATGTGGGGAAGAGGTCACATTTTCCTCCACTTAAGGCATCTTTGACAAGGTCAGCTTTTTCACTCCCATGAATAACCTTTTGTGGGTCATTAATTAAGCCCTTACATAAAAACAAAAAATTAATAAGAAAGTTTGATATTAAGTCAAAGAGATGAAAAAATAATTCATCCTCACTAAGAAAGAGAAAAGCTATTCTCATACAGTTAGACAAATGGACGGAAGTGTTTTGTTGAGCTAAACACAGGTTTAGTTAATTCATTCAAAGCTACCTAGGGGGAAAAAAGAGCTTTTAGTAGAGATGTTATCCTCAAAGAATACTCATTAGAGAGGAAAAAATGTAAATGAAATCAAACTGGCAGAAAAAATTAATGCATACGATTGCTACAATAGACCAGCTAATGTTGGTCTTAAAACTCAGTTTGAGGGGTGCTTGGGGGGCTCAGTCAGTTAAGTGTCTGACTTTGATTTCAGCTCAGGTCATGAATTCAGGGTCTTGAGATCCAGCCCCACGTTGGGCTCCACGTTGAGCACAGAGTCTGCTTGAGATTCGCTTTCTCCCTCTTCCTCTGCCCCTCCCCCTGCTCTCACTTGCTCTTTCTCTCTCTCTCTAAAAGTAAATAAATAAAATCTTTTTAAAAACTCAATTATGCAAACTGTATACAGGCTGAACATGTCTTAATTAAGCGAGAATAAGCACATCACTTTCTGTCCCTAATCACTTTCTGTCCCTTATTGTACAAAGAACTCCTAGGGAAAAGGATGCTCAAAATAGAACAGAAAACAGAGATGGGCAGGGAGCAAAGTTTACAACTTCCGCCTCACAGCTAACCATCCTCAAACATACCATGCTTTGAAATCAAAGTAGGCATGACACATGAAAGCCCTCCTAGATCTTGTTCTAGATACAACTCTTTTCATCTTTTACTCAAAAAAGGCCAGTGCTCCCCAGAATGATAGAATTTGCCAGTTCTCTGAAAACATGATGGGGAAAACACACAGGTAACAACTTTGCTTTGACAGTCAACTCATGCTTATATGACTGTCCGTGTCAATTATTTCTCCGATTAGGAAATATATTTTAATTGAAGACATAATTCCAGCACTCAGCATCCTTTTTTTTCCCCTTCTGATTTTTTTGGCTTGGACTAGAGTTATCTAGTTTCCAATGAGAAGAGTTTCAGGACCATAGCCCTTTATCGGCCCTCCCACACCACTCATATCACAAGGCCAAAAGTACAAGTAACCTCCCCATAGCAAATAGGTCCAGGATATTTGCTCACAAATTCTCAAATCCTATGGAAAGCAGGCCAAAAGCACCCAAGAAACTAGAAGGCAGTGCATTTAAAAACAACCTAACAAAACATACCTTTTCTTATGTATTTTATCACGACTTTATTTGTGTTGGTAGTGCTGGTAAGGGGAGGAGCAAAGTCCTGATATTCTATACTAACTCTTTACTACTTAATTCAAAGGATTCCCGCCCCCCCCCCAAAAACACACAATCGAAAGCAGAAAGTCCTTCAGGTGGAGGGTCAATTGTGATGGCTAATTTTATGAGTTAATTTGACTGTGCTAAGGAATGCCCAGATAGTTGGCAAAGCATGATTTCTGGGTGTGTCTGTCTTTGAGTGTTTCTGGAAGAGATTAACATTTGAGTCAGTAGATTGAATAAAGAAAATCACCATCACCAATGCAAGGGTATCATCCATCCATTGAGGGCCTAAATAGAACAAAAAGGGGGAGGAAGGGCAAGTTCACTCTCTCTGCTTGAGCTGAGACATCTAACTTCTCCTGCCCTTGGACATGGGTGCTCCTCGTCCTCAGAACTTTGGACTGAGACAGAATTAGACCACCAGGTTTCCTGGTTCTCCGGCTGGCAGATGAAGATCATGGGACTTCTCAGCCTCCATAAACGCATGAGCCAATTTCTCTAATAAGTCTCTTCTATCTATGTATCCATCTATGTATCTATCTATTGTACTGGTTCTGATTCTCTGGAGAATCCTCAATAACACAACAATGTTCTTGCAGAATGTGGAAAGCATGTTTTCACCTGGGGTGGTATAAATACTCTTAGAAGGCTAACTCCAAACTTGCAAGGTAGATAGTAAGAGTTCAAATGGTTAACATATCCATAGGGAAGACACATAAATCTATAAAGCTTCAGTCTATTAGACATCTCACCCCGACACTAAGCCTCGAGTTCACCTTCTGAAAACTTGAACTTAAGGAAGAATGGGGGAAGTGAAAACTCGGACTTTTCAAGAAAAACAAACTCTTCCCCATACCTAAACAATTTCCCCCAAAAGAGAAAGAAGAGCTAATGTGCTGTCTTTAGAAGAGAAATTAAAAAATGGGAATCCTTTGGGTTGCTGAGCAGAAGAGCACAGAGTACCAGCCACATCAACATCAGGCCTGCTCATGAAGCAAAGGATGATTTATTTAAAAAAAAAGATTTTACTTATTTATTTGACAGAGAGAGACACAGCGAAAGAGGGAGCACAAGTAGGGGGAGAGGGAGAGGGAAAAGCAGGCTCCCTGCTGGGCAGGGTGCCCGATGCTGGGCTCAATCCCGGGACCCTGGGATCATGACCTGAGCTGAAGGCAGACTCAACAACTGAACCACCCAGGTGCCCCTAAATAAAATCTTTTAAAAAAACAAAGAAATATAACTGTATAGCTGACACGGACCATGGCCAGCCCCATACCAGCCGCTTCCTACTAGCATTTGATCATTTAACTCTCATGGCAGTGTTTTTATTCCCATCTCAAAAGGAGGAGACAGAGGCATTGAGGGGCTAACTGATTGTCAAACCAGGTGTATATAGGCTAACACAACTACCGAGTGACAAAGTCAGGGGGCAGTCCTAGTCGTTCTGATGCCTCCTTTTATGCAACTCTGCCTCCCTGTGGTAGGGACTGACTGTTCACTCCCACCGCTTCCGTGGCCTATTTTTTCCAGACATTCAAAAGACAGTGGCATGGTTAACTCATGGAAAATGTCATTATAAAAATAACAGAGGTTTTCTCTAGTCTAGAGAAAGCCAAACATCAGACGGAAAACAGGGAGCTTGGGTGGATCAGTTGGTTAAGCGTCTGCCTTTGGTTCAGATCATGATCTCAGATTCCTGGGACCAAGTCCTGGGATCAAGTCCTGGGTCGGGCTCCCTGCTCAGCTCCCTGCCTCTCCCTCTGCCCTTTCGCCCTGCTCTCTCTCTCTCTCTCAAATAAATAAATAAAATCTTTAAAAAAGAAAGAAAAACAAAACTCACAGTCCATCCGACATTAATTTACCATGTCCTTAGGATTGAGTGCTACATTTTTTTACTTGCTAATATATCCCCTTTCTAAAGAGTCTTATATAGCTGATACTTTTGTTTTCAATACGAATGGAAAAATATAGGTTTCAAAACTGTTAAAGACATCATAACAGTGCTTGAAATTATTTTTTTCAGACCGGGAAGTCTCAAAACCAGACCAGAGAATAGCTAGTTTGAATGATTTTTTTTAAAGATTTTATTTATTTATTTGACAGAGAGAGATCACAAGTAGGCAGAGAGGCAGGCAGAGAGAGAAGGAAGCAGGCTCCCTGCTGAGCAGAGAGCCCGATGCGGGGCTTGATCCTAGGACCCTGAGACCATGACCTGAGCTGAAGGCAGCCCATTGTTTTTAAGATAATATGTTTGGGATGCCTGGGAGGCTCAGTCGGTTAAGGGTCCTGGGATCCAGTCCTGCATCGGGATCCTTGCTCATCAGGGAGCCTACTTGTCCCTCTGCCTGCCACTCCCCCTGCTTGAGTGCTCTATCTCTCTCTCTCTCTCTCTGAAAAATAAATAAATGCAATTTTAAAATTAAAAAATAAAATAAGTTTAGCAGACTTATCCAGATGAAGCTCACATGTTGGCACTACAAAGTTCTGGACCGTCCTTTGGCAGAGGGAAGCAGGGAAGTAATCTATTATAACTCACACCTCAACTTCCCCTTCCCGTGCTTCTAGTCTTTGGAATAACAATAACTTGTCTCTGTCTCTCCAGCTTCAATCCTCAGCAACATCTCTATGTTCTGTCAATTGCTACTTACTGTCCTTCTATCTCTGCAATCTCTTTCTTCCCACTTCCTTTCTGTTGCAACTGCCTGCATCCTCATTCAGATGCTTCTTCACTCTGGCCTCTAAAGCAGCTTCCTTCTCTGCCCCCAGTTCTTCCTTTTATTAAGCCAGAGTTTATCTTCTTTTTTTTTTTAAGATTTTATTTATTTATTTGACAGAGATTACACGTAGGCAAGAGAGGCAGGCAGGGAGAGAGAGGAGGAAGCAGGCTCCCCGCTGAGCAGAGAGCCCGATGCGGGGCTCGATCCCAGGACCCTGGGTTCATGACCTGAGCCGAAAGCAGAGGCTTTAACCCACTGAGCCACCCAGGCGCCCCCAGAGTTTATCTCCTAAAGCATATCATTAACAGAAAGCAACAAAAATCAAGCATATTATTAACAGAAAGCACACAGATGATCTTCAAACCCTCCAGGGGTTCCCTAGTGCAAAGTCAGAAACAAGAAAAACAATGGAAAGTAAAATGCAAAGCAAAACACAGTTCTCAGTTTGGCATTAATGGACACCTCCCCCCCCCCCCGCCGCCCAGAAACAGATCTCTATTTATTTTTCCAGACAAGATGGTTTCCCAGTACCCCATCCCCCTGCACCCTCCTCTCTAGTCACAGAAGACAACGCAATCGCTTCCTGAAACACCTGCCATTTTCCTACCAGAGCATTTTTGCTTCAAAACACTTATCACTTCTCTGGCATGGAAGTTCTGTGAAGGCAGAAACTTCATTTGGTGTGCTATAAAGGACTGTTTAATGAATGAGTGAATGAATGGAATTCTCCCTGTGTGGAATGTTCTTTTCTCCCATCCTTCCCTGTCTATGTACTATCAGTCACTTCCAGGCATCATTTAAATCATTCTTCCTCCACAATCCCTCCCTGGTGATCCTCACAGAGTCTGTCACTTGACTCTGTCCACTCGCCTACTGTTTGGTTCTTCTCTGTTCTAACCTTTCCACTGGCTGCCCCAGATTCAAGCACCCCCGCCTCTGGTTCTCCCTGCTAGAAAAGCCCCTGGAGGGCGGAGGTAAATGGTGTGTTCCAAGCACGGGGCCTGGCACATGGTAGAAGCTTAAAAAATATATAATGTATTAAAATGAAGTTAATTAACAGTAGTCAGACCACACAAAACCTTTCTCTATACAATGTTTTTATCTGTTTGAGATTTTTTGTTGTTGTTGTTGTTTAAAGATTTTATTTATTTATTTGAGAGAGAGGCAGTGAGAGAGCATGAGCGAGGAGAAGGTCAGAGGGAGAAGCAGACTCCCCGTGGAGCTGGGAGCCCGATGCGGGACTCGATTCCGGGTCTCCGGGATCATGACCTGAGCCGAAGGCAGTCGTCCAACCAACTGAGCCACCCAGGCGTCCCTCTGTTTGAGATTTTTTATCTTCAGGGACAAAATGTGGACTATATATATTTAATACACTATCTATGATTAAATCAAAAATCAGTAACTTCTTCTGAAAAGAGCCAGATAGTCAATGTTTAAGGCTTTATGGACCCTAAGATCTCTGTTACTCTTTTTTTTTTAAGATTTTATTTATTTATTTGACATTGAGAATGGGAACACAAGAAGGGGGAGTAGGAGAGGGGGAAGCAGGCGAGCAGGGAGCCCAATGTGGGACTTGATCCTAGGACCAGGGGATCATGACCTGAGCTGAAGCCAGATGCTTAATGACTAAACCACCCAGGCGCCCCATCTCCATTACTCTTATGGCAAAAGTAGCCGTAGACAACGTATAAATAAATGGGCATGGATGTATTCTAATAAAGCATTATTTATAAAAGCAGGCCATGAAAGCGATCAGGATATCACCCCAAAATATGCCACTTTGATATAAGAATTATTTTGAGTGGAAGGCATTTGAGTTCCCGGAATCTTTTATGTGCCAAAAGCAAAGCCTCCCCAAAGAGCTCAACTGTCTTAATCCCCTTCCTGGGAACAATTCTGATCTTCTTTTCTCTAGGAGAGGAGAAGGTGACACCACACCCAAACAGGGCCACAACACTACCGTATCTCCCATCTCTTCGCCTAAGGGCCTCTGCTCCTCCCCATACCCCACTGAGATGATATATAAGCTCCAAATTCTAACTTCCCTCTGAGTCACATTTTTCTGTGAACTACTGAGTGCCTCTGTGAATCAATGCTAATCCAACTTTTGTCAATTTAATTTGCAGGCCTGCAAGAACAGAGCCTAAGAGGATAGAGAAAAAGGTGGGGCTTTTTTTTCTCCCCCAAAGTTGGGTTTGACCCAAGGGGCACAGTTTTCCAACCTCGCATTGAATCATAACACCAAATTAGCAGGAACAATGACTGTTTCTTCAGCTTCTCCACTCATTGAGGCAGATAATTTCTGTTTCTAATTAGGATCAAAACACACTCATTCCTGTACTTCAATAAAGGGCTTCTCAGTGCTGATGTCTACCTTCCTGCTGGAAGGATGCAAAAATAAATATGTGAAAAGTCACTTGTGAGAGTCCATTACATAAATATTTGGCGTTTTGTGGTATCATTTCCTTCCTTTTTAAATTTCCTAATTTATATCCTGTTGATGTTTGAACTTTGCTAATTTTTGGCATTGAAAATAGATTCTCTTTGCAGAATGATGTGTCATTCTATACATATCTAACATTTTCCCCTTCTAAAGAATTCCTATTCAATGGAGGAGTGAAAAGCACAAAAAAATAAATCAAAATACTGGGCTAAAAATTCATTATGGTCTCAACTATGTAACAATGTTCATAGAATTGGTAAGTAAATAATTCTCAATGGCAGAGACAAATTTTGTTTCAGTAGAGATCTCTGCATTATTTCTAGCACACCCTTCCAGGCTGTCAGACTGTGGCCCTGTTCGTTGTCAATGAACTAGTTTGCATCTCTTTCTAAATTGCTGGTAATCGATAGATATACAAACTCTATCTTGTCTGACAGAGATTTCGTTGACTTCTTCTCCCTCTGGAAAGAAACAATGTTGGTCCTTACCTGCAAATTGGACTGGATCCTGTTACTTTGCCCAAATTACCATTCTTTCTAAATTGTCAATTCTTCCAGTTTTCTTCAGCATCTGGCTACACCACTTTAGACTCACAGATCCAGTCTCTTTCCCTCCCACCTGACTTAGAATGACCATGAACTAAAACCTGACTGGCCAGAGACTCTAACTGTCGAGACTCTGGACTCCCTTGCAACTGGCTTTTCCCTTCTAGGACCTGAAGAAACCTTGCAAGCTGAAATCAAAGACTTGATCTAAACTTTGAAAGACCCACTATTGCAACAGACCAGAACCACTGTCTGGACTAAAGAACTAAACTAAAGAACTCCAGTGAAACGTTCAGGTCATGCATACCCTGATAGGAGTGGTAACCAAGACTGGGCAGCATGACCAAGAGTGTGAACAAATTAACTTAAGAGCTTCCAGAAGGTCAGTGAGCTGTGCTGCCTGACTGGTACTCACAGAATTCTGGTCTCCAGAGAACGTGTATGTGTACTGTTTGGAAGCAACTGCTACCCATTTGTTCCCCCAAAACTTCTCTGATGTCTTTCCAGTTGATAAACTTTATAGTTGAAAATCATGTTCAAGGCACCAGCAAAGAAATATGTTAAACATCTACAATTCTCCTGACCCCTGAGCTACAGATTTTTCTCCACCCATTTTTGGGGATCTACTTGTGGTTTTGTTGTGGTTTTTTTTTTTTATATCAGCGTTTCTCTTTTTCACTTCAGGCAACCCTGTTTTGAAATGCCTGATCTCCAGGATCCTAAAACAACTTACCTTTGCCAGCAAATCTCAACTGATGGTTTAACTGGCTTTACAGGAACAATGGCAACAAGAGTCCAGGAAAGACTATTTCTTAGACCCTCCTTCCTCCACTCGGGTTTTATGATCACCTCTGAGTTGTTAAGTGACTCATGCTATTTGCCTTCAACAAAAGGTTGGGAGGAGTGCTGACTACATTAAATTTTATCTGAACCCCATGCTCCCAGGAAGCAGCAATGGTTAAGAAATTCCTCCTCCTTTTCTAGGAAAGAACAAATGCAAAGGACCACCCTATTCTTGGAATTCAGAGATAAGACCCACCTCCACCTTTTCTCATGACTCCTGATGATTCCCATTAGTTTCCTTGCCCACCTGCCCCAGGACACCCTTGTTCACTTGCCTCTGTAAGACCTCAAGTGTTCTCTTTCTTCTTTGAGATGTTTCTAATTAATAAACATTCTTCCTTTTGCAATGGCCTTAATAAAATCATCTCCTTAACTGTCCAGTGTATTTTGTCTTTTTTACTATGTTCAAAATTTTTATAATCGGCATTTATTGTTGTAGAAGAGGAAAAACTTTAATTTTTTTCCTCTACCCTCTTAGGTTCTTGGACTGGGGCTTTGCAAATTGGACTGACAACAGGGAGATTAACAAGAGAAAACAGTTGATTAACATGTACATCGCACATATACACAGGACTACTCAGTGATGAGTATTATTAAGTAATAACTCAAAGAGGTGGTTAGAACTTGGACTTACACAGCATCTTGACAAAGGAACAATACATTTTAGAGAACTGACAAAGGAGAAGGACTTTGAGTTTTGGGAGGAAGCAAATTGTGGGAAAGCAAATATATGGGGAAATGAATGGAAAATCAGGACTAGTTAGTAGTGCCTCCAGTGTCGTCTCTGAGCTGATAAGAGTCTAGAGTTGTCTTCCATGATTAAGAATCTTCCTGTCCTTCCTGGGAAAGAAAGAGAGAGCAGAGAGTTCAAAGTTCTGTGTTGGACCCATGAGAGAAATGTCAAAAGAACAAGATATCAAGTAGGTATTTATTCTATACATTGAAAAGTTCCATCAAGAGGACACTACAGTGGTACCAGTTTCTAGTCTAAGAAACCCGAGTCCTACCCAAACTCTCCCCCACCATCATGTAGGGCCTGCTGTATCTGGAGTGAAGGAGGGGGCTCCAGGCCAAAGTCTGCCTTTTGGCACCAGCCCATCACTTCTGACATCACCTCCTTTTTTCCCTTCTGGCTTAGCACCTCACCAACTCTAGGTGTCCATCTCATTAATCCCTATTAATTAATCAGAGCTGAAAGTGTGACAGGCTCCCAGGATTTGAATTCCAAAAAGAAATACCCAAGTAAAGCCTTCTCCAACCCCGCCCCTTCTCTTGAGAACACAGGTGAAGGAGGATTTAGCAGACCACTTTAGATACATCTCGAAACTCTGATTTAACCCACACCCACATGATACAGGCACTATTCCTATAAGATAGGAGTCTGCCCTTTCCTTAGAAATTTTTAGAAAAAGTCTCCCTGCTACCGGGTTCTCATTTCAAAGAGTTCAAACATAAAACATAGGGGTTACTACTAGGCTTTTACCAAACCAAGGCACAGAAGGATGGCTTAAATATAAAACTATAAAAACTATGGTCTCTCTGCCCTTGGAAATGTGTGAGGACTGGTGTTAAGGCATTTAGGAAGAGTACTTTAACTTCTACCCTCATCTGCAACTTCTCCATGGATCAAGTAGATTTCTTTTGACTGCTATCAGACTAGAAACAGGAATAGCCTGCATACATGTGAAGACACACACACACACACACACACACACACGCACGCACGCATGCACACACAACCTCTTTTCTACCTCCAATCTTTCTCAATTGTGTTATCTAAAATTAAATAAATATTGACTATTCCCGTACACACACATGATGCTCAAAAACCTTTGGGTTAAATTCCCAGCTGTTATCAGTGTTAAGGGTCCAGTCCAAGACAGCGCCTAGGGTGAGCCTCACCAAACCCTCTCCCCTGATGGGTAAAATATTGGGCAGTTCAAATCATTTCCACTTCAAAACGGTTTTAAGGGTTGCTTACTGGTCTCCTCTGACAAAAGTCTTTTGAGTCTTTAACAGAGTGTTTTATTTTTTTCAAAGATCAAAGTCACACAGCTCTATGAATAAGTGCATTCAAGACTAAGGCATTCAAGCTTGGTCTAAAAACATATCCTCTGGTCCAGGGTGGGACCTCCTTCTAACAAATTTTTTTTTTTATCTTAAATTTAATTTTTAAAAAATCATGCCTACTCTCCATGCCTGCTCATTCTTCTGCACATCCTTCTTTCATTTAGTGTATTTCACAACTACATTTGAGATCTCCTTTGTTTGCAACCCAGAAATGTAATCTTTGTTAACAATGTAATCTTTGTTAACAACAAGGCTTTAAATTTTCCCTGTTCTAGCACATAGATGAGATCCTTTAACACCCTATATAGGTTTTTTCTTTCTGATGTTTAATATTCAAGTAGGAAATTGAGGCTCAGTGACACCAATGGTTTCACTCCAGGTATGGCAAAATAGGATAAGAACTCAGGTCCTTCCAAGATGCAGATTCTGGGACCTGTCCCAGATACCCAGAATCAGAAACTCTAGGGCTGGGACGTCTGGGTGGTTCCGTCGTTTGAATGGCTCCCTCCGGCTCTGGTCATGATCCCAGCGTCCTGGGATTGAGTCCCACATGGGGCTCTCCACTCAGCAGGGAGCCTGCTTCTCCCTCTGCCTCTGCCTGTCACTCTGACTGCCTGTGTTCTCTCTCTCTCTCTCTCTCTCTCTCTGACAAATAAATAAAATCTTAAAAAAGAAAAAGAAAAGGAAACTCTAGGGATGAGGCCCAAGAACCTGTACTGAGTTTAACAAGTCCTCCAGGTGATTTCAATGCTCACTCAAGTTTGGGAACCACTCACCTACAAGATCCTGCACAGTCTGGCCCTTGCCAACATTTCTGACCTCATCTAGTTCAACTCTTTCCCCAGTGCAGTCCACTCCAACCGCTCTGGCTTTGTCTTTCTGCCTGTTGAATACTCCAGGCTGATATCTAACCCGGAGATATTTCATTTACTATTCCCTCTGCCTGGAATGCATTTCCTGAGGTTTTGGTATGGCCTGTGCCTTTTTACCTTACAGGCCTCAAAGAAGATGTCATCTCAGATGAGCCTTCCCTAACTACCTTAAGTCACCTCCTGCAATCCCCTATCTCATTACTTTCTTTTATTTTCTTAATAACTGTTATCACCAATGTAGGGGAGGATAAACTGTTTCCTCTACCCTCTTAGTTTCAATACCAGAAGCCTGCGAATTAAAATGACAAAAGACAGGTTAACAGGAGGGAAAAAAATACACATTTCATTGGTATTTTTAATTTCATGTGTGCATAACAGAGGGTGGGGAACTATGTGGAAAAGAAGTGAAAACTCCGAAGTGGTGATTAGACCCAGGGGCTTATATCCCATTTGAGGAAAGGAATGATAAATTGTGAAAAAGTGATGGGACAAAGGAAAAGGGTTTTGGGTTCCTAGGGGCATTAAATTGTGGGAAGCTAAGTATATGGGGGAAACTAATGGTAGATAAGAGCTGTTTTATACAGTTCATTATGCAGACCCAAGTCAATGCCATCTCCAGGGATGAGAGTCAGCTCTGGTGATTAAGGATTATTCTCTTCTTCCTGGTATGTGAGAAGGAGACGCCATTGACAAGATGGATATTTTTGCCCTGCTTTTAGGCAGAAAGGGGGAAGGCAGAGAGTTCCTCCTGTGTCTAGTCTTTCTCAATTGCCTTTGGTTCAAAATAATTCTTATGCCAAAGTGGTATGTTTTGGGGAGGGGGTATATTCTGACCCTCTTTACCACCTTAAATTATCTTATTAAGTTTCGCTTCTTAAATCTCTGTCTCCTCTCCACAAGACTGTAAGCTCCATGAAGGCAGGGACCTTATCTGTACATCTGGCTCTACTGTTGTTTGCTGAGTGAACTGACCTGGAGCTCTTCTGTCCCTGCTCAAGTGTTCCCTCAGAGCCATCTCACCTCAAATAACAAACAGAGGGATATTGCTATAAATTGACTGGACGGGTTTTTCCTTCAATCTTTGACTTAAAGAGGCAAACATATGTGAAAATAATTTGCAAAATAAGTGACACCGAAAAATCCACTTCTAAAGAAAACTTGATACGTACTCACAGAAGAGATCACAGTATGCCAGCCCAAAATGTGCCTCGTTGACATATGAATTATTTGGAACTAAAGGCAATGGAGAGCCAGCAGACACAGGAGTTCTTCACCTCCCCCTCGCTGCCTAAAAATAGGGTATAAATTATCCCTTTTGTAAAGGAAATTTACATTTATAAAGGAAATTTCCATTTGTAAAGATGTCTCCTACCAGGAAGAAAGCTACTCCTCAGGAGACAACTTATCACCAGAGAGACTCTTAACCTGTTTACAAGACAACACTTATTTACCGTACATTTTCTCCCCTTACCTTCCCATAACCCACCTCCCCTGCCCAGAAACCCCAAACCTCTTTTCCTTCCTTTCGCCTAAGCTGGTATATAAGCCTCACAACGGTCTGCTTCCTTGAGCCACATTTTTCTTTGTGAACGCCTGTGTGCACATATGTAATTAAAACTGTTTTCTCCTGTTAATCGGTTCTTTCATCAGCTTGATTCACAGGCCTCGGCCAGTGAACCTAGGAGGGTAGAGGGGAAACAATTTTTCCTCCCCTGCACCATGAAATATTGTCTGCAAGAAGTATTTTAGGCTTATGTAATAAAATTCGTTTTGCCCCTTTGAATTTATCTTTATCAAGTGGGAGGCGTCTTCCTTCTCAAGCCACTAGAAGTTACCTGAAATGAAACACACACACACATACACTTTATTATTTATTTATTTTTTAAAGATTTTATTTATTTATATGAGGAGAGAGAGCACAAGTGGGGGTAGGGGGAGAGGGAGAAGCGGGCTCCCCGCTGAGCAAGGAGCCAGATCCCAGGACTCTGGGATCATGACCTGAGCTGAAGGCAGATGCTTAACTGACTAAGCCACCCAGGTGCCCCAAAGCACACAGATTTTAAAATCAAGACCCTTGGTACACATCCAGCAAGTTTTCTCCCACCCAACCCTCTTCTAAAATCCTCTTCCTCCTCTCTCCTTCTCTGCATCACCAGTACCTTGCTGTGTTAATTCTCTCCTCATTCATGCATCTTGTTTTAGATATTTGGCTGATCTATTTCTTCTCAATGGGAAGCTATTGACTTTCACTGTTTATGTATATGTCCAACGGAGATAATAAATGTTTTTGATTCAAGAGTACTATATAAAGGAAAGGTATTATTATTGGATTATTACATTATTTTTCAAGGATATCTGCATGGGAGAAGGGCCAGATGCTTCTGTTTCCTTTACCGATTCCCTGTAAGCCATACCCTGTCATCTGTAACCCCCGCCCAACATGCATTGATTTGACATAGAATGGAGCAAGATTGATTACTCCTATAGAGACCCAACCTTAAGTAAATGAAGCTAGGAAGTATGGAATCTGAATCAGAATGCATCTTTAGGGAGAATCGGAAGGAAACTAATCAGTGTCCGGCTAGAAGGGCCAGAGGAAGGTCTGTCGCCCCAACAGCACCTATCACTCATCAGATCAACTCAACTTCAGAAAGCCAGTGATGTCAAAAGCTACAAGTAAAATGAGCCACAACCACATCTCACTGCATCCGAAATTCTCTTTAGAGAATGCCTCTTTGCACCGATTGGAAATCTCTAGAAATATTGCAGTTCTCCCTATCTTACGAGGCTTCTGTTGTGCAAGCTGCTGTTTCTATAGAACAACTAGAAGTCTGGAGCTCTGTTCAAGACCCCCCCCCCCACCCTCCTGAGTACCTCCTTAACCGGCAAAAAGAGAAAAACTATATTCCAAGAGAAGAACTTGGATTGTGAAAGAACGTAATGCAGCATTTCATGTGATTTCTTTTTCTATGGCCAGGATTTGCATCAGGTCCGCAGCGTGGCATGCCTGTTATTTGTAAGAGCACATCACATAAGAATTGGCACAGAATACCATAAACGCAACTCGAATTTACAGGACAGTTGCAAAGTCATAATCATATAACACCTTGTAATAATGTCATTCCTGCCCCTGTAGGAGCCTCTGGAGCCTCCTAGACATTTCTCTGTGGTCAGCTCCTGCTCTGCAAACTAGCACTGAGCTTTCTTCACCTCACCTCAGTAAGGTAAGTGAAAGAAATTTTGTCTTCACTATTTTTTTTAAAGATTTTATTTATTTATTTGAGAGAGAGAGAGGGAGACAGAGCACAAGCAGGGGCAGTGGCAGGCAGGGAGAGAAGCAGATTCCCCGCCAACCAGGGAGCCCAGCGAGGGGCTTGATCCCAGACCCCTGGGATCATGACCTGAGCTGAAGGCAGTCGCTTAACCCACTGAGCCACGCGGGCACCCCTGTCTTCACTACTCCTTTTTTTTTTTTTAAAGATTTTATTTATTTATTTGACAGAGATCACAAGTGGGCAGAGAGTCAGGCAGAGAGAGGCGGTGGGTAGCAGGCTCCCCGCTGAGCAGAGGGCCTGATGCTGGACCATACCGAAGGGTGGAGCAGACCAAGGCATACAGGGCCTTGAATACCATAACGAGTCTTTTGGATTTTCACCCAAGTACAGCTGGGGTTTATCTGAGAATTTTAATCAGTAGAGTGGCAGGGTCAGATTTATGTTATTGTTCTAGTTGTTTATATGCCAGTCTTTCCAAGGAGAGAGCCAATTCCTAGAGAAGGATTTTATATTCATTGTTTTTTTGCATCCCTCATGAAATTTTGCACATAAAAGACATTTGATAAATGCCAGTTCATGTAAACAGGGTTTTATAAATACCACACCGACTGGCAAAAACAATGGTTAGTGAAGCCAGTAAACTCTATCAGTCATGAGTATGTCACGGAGGAATCACAGGACAGTTCTATCATTATGTATGCTGTCCATTTAACAGCCATACATTCAGAATTTACAGTCTACAAGCACGGGGGTGGGGGTGAGGGAGCGGTATGGGGATACGACCATGACAAATATGCAGTCTTACCTGTAACTTGGAATCTTGTAGAAAATGCAACAAAAGCCTGTCAGTTTGGTACCCTCATGACTCCTGTTTATATAATCACAGTGCTCTTTCTCTTCTCAGCCTGTTACTGTTTTTTTAAAGATTTTATTTATTTATTTATCAGAGAGAGATCACAAGTAGGCAGAGAGCCAGGCAGAGAGAGAACGAGAAGCAGGCTCCCCTCTGAGCAGAGAGCCCGATGCGGGGCTCGATCCCAGGATCCTGAGATCATGACCTGAGCCAAAGGCAAAGGCTAACCCACTGAGCCACCCAGGCGCCCCCTTGCCTTTTCTTTTTTAAGAAGATTTTATTTATCTGAGAGAGAGAGAGAGAGAGAGCATGCACAAGCGAGGGAGTAGCAGAGGGAGAGGGAGAAGCAGGCTCCCCACTGAGCAGGGACACCCCTTCCCCCAACACCGGGCTTGATCCCAGGATCCTGAATTCATGACCTGAGCCGAAGGCAGAGGCTTAACCCACTGAGCCACCCGGGTGCCCTGTCACTGTGCTTTTTCTTCAGAGCTTGTTTCATACTTTATAATGAGATGATAGATAGACAGATAGATAAGGTAGACAGGTAGATAGATAAGATGATTTTTTTTTTACCTGTCTGTGTACCTTACTTGACATAAGCTTCTTGAGGGGAGGGACACGGTCAGTCTTACTCACTGCTTTATCTCCAATATCTAGCAGAATTCGTGTACTTAGATTCTTCCTTTTTTCTCACTCTCTCTTGGTGTGTCCTACTTCACTGTCTGCTCCTTCTCAGTCTCCTTTACTGTGTTCTCTTCATCTCTCCACAATCATTAGATGTTAGAAGTTCCCACAGCTTTGTCCTCAAACCTCTTCTCTACCCACACCCACTTCCTAGGTGATCTCATCTTGTTTCGTGGCTTTAACTACCATACCATCTATATGGTGACAAATCTCGAATTTATATCTCCCCTGAGCAACACAGCTGCTATCCAGATACCTATTTGAAATCACTACATCCGTGTTTTTGACAGTGTTTTATTCCTTGATCTGGATGCAGGTTTCAGGGGAAGTCACTTTGTGAAAAGTCCGTGACCATTTTTCTGTTAGAATATGATATTTCAATTAAAAATATTTTTTAGGGCGCCTGGGTGGCTCCGTTGGTTGAACATCTGCCTTCGGCTCGGGTCATGGTCCCAGGGCCCTGGGATCGGGCTCTTTGCTTGGTGGGGAGCCTGCTTCTCCCTCTCCCTCTGCTGCTCCCCCTACTTGTGCACTCTCTCTCTCTCTCTCTTCCTCTCTGTGAAATAAATAGATAAAAACCTTTTTAAAAATAAAATTTTTTAATGATTTTATTGTATTTATTTGAGAGAGAGAGAGAAAGATCACAGAGGCAGAGGGAAAGGGAGAAGACTCACTGCTGAGCAGGGAACCTGATGCAGGCTCAATCCCAGGACCCCAAGATCATGACCTGAGCCGAAGGCAGATGCTTAACCGACTGAGCCACACAGGTGCCTCTAAAAATTATTTGTTTGTAATAAAAAATAATGAACAACAAGAACAACAAACCTTTCCTGATATTGAGCCCCTCACCTGCTCCCTATTTCCCCCTGTATTTGGCAGTTCCATTTTTCCAGCTGTTCAGGGCAGAAAGTTCGGAGTCAACCTTGATTTCTGACACTTCACGTCCAATCCATCAATTCTCCCACTCTGCTCTACCTTCGAAATATATCCAGAATTTGACCTCCTCTCACTATTTCCCAGTGGAAACCACCATTATCTTCTTTTCTTCCTCTGCCTGCCAACAGTCTGTTCTCAACACCATAGCTTTGTCATGCCTCAACTCAACACCTTCCAGGGACTTTGCATTCCACCCTGAGTAAAAATCCAAGTCCTGCTCCTAGTCTGATCTTATCTCCTCCAGCTTTCTCCCTCACTCACTCCATATCCTTGTTTTTCCTTGTTTACTCCTCAAATATGCCAAGCACTGTTCTGCCTTAGGGCTTTGTCTTGTTCTTCCCTGGGCTTGAAATGTGATTCCCCAAAAATCATTGCATGGCTCACTCCCACCCTTCTTTCAGATTTTTGCTCAACTGTCACCTTCCCACCAAAGCATTCCCTAGCCACGCAATAAAAAAAATAGTAACACATATCTCTCTCTCTCTCTCTCTCTCCAGTAGTCCCTACCTCCCTTACCTAGCTTTGTCTTTCTCTCAATACTAATTCATTTATTGTCTGACTACACCCACCAGAATATAATCTCCATGAGACTGGAGGTTTTGTCCCATGTTCTACATCTGGGCCTAGACCAGTGCCTAGCACGTAGTGGGTACTCAACAAATAAATGAAACCCAGGGGCAAATTTAAATTAAGCACTGGAGGAGATGTATAAAGAAACAGGTTTAAGAATATTGAAGGCGTGGGGTGTCTGGGTGGCTCAGTTGGTTAGGCAACTGCCTTCGGCTTGGGTCATGATCCTGGAGTCCTGGGATCGAGTCCCACATCAGGCTTCCAGCTCCATGGGGAGTCTGCTTCTCCCTCTAACCTCCCCTCTCATGCTGTCTCACTCTGTCTCTCTCTCTCAAATAAATAAATAAAATCTTTTTTAAAAAAAAGAATATTGAAGGCAAAGGAATTTCTTCTGATACCTGTGGAGGGGTAGAAATCAACAATGTCTCATAAAGAAGGTATTATTTGAACATAGTCTAGGAACATGAATAGGATTTCCATTCTCCGAGAAAGGATAAAAAGCATTCCGTAATTCCTATACGAGCAAAAATAGAATATGACTTGAAAGCAAAATCCCGAAATAAATAAAAAGAGAAAGAGGGATTGTCTCATATTATAAACCAGGACCTTTCCCTACCAACTGTGAGATTAACTGAAGATACAGGAGAGGGCTCCAGGCCGGCTCAGTCAGAAAAGCACATGACTCTTGATCTCGGGGTTGTGAGTTCGAGCCCCATGTTGGGTGTAGAGATTATTTTAAAATTTTTAAAAATTTTAAGAAAATAAAGGGCAAAGCCTATGCTGGATTAAACAATCTCAAGTAATATATAACTCTTAATAGAATCTGTTCAAGAGCAAAAAATTCACCAACTTAACTGTCAGAGTAAAAACATGTTAAAATTAGATGAGCAACGCCTCTCAAACTTCAGCTGATAAACCTGCCTCAATCTGGTTTCAGTTTATTCTAAGCCTGTGCCTATAGGAAAACAAGTTTTTTTGACTACTGGGTTGAATTGCAGTTTCTTATATTAAAAGTAGACTTTAAAAAAAACCAGGAACGTTGATAAACGTGTCTACTAAGATATCTAGACTAACACTATAAAAATGACTTCTTCAATTTTGTATGTGTTTCATGTGATGTAACAGATAAATGGAAGTGCAGACAATGCAATGTCAACATTTCTTTGCTGTACTACTATTTGTAAGAAAAGGCATAAAATGTAAGACTGAATGACTCTACAGTAAATTCCATTTGATCAATGTTATCACCACCGACTTGAACAATTGAGGTGGCCGAAGGGAGTGAACACTAAGGAAACTTGTTCAGATGACAAAGCCCTGCTTTCTGATATTCTGGTCTTGCTTTTACCAATTATTAGCCTGGGCAAGCAAGTTACTGGGCCTCATTTGATCTATACTATTTACAAAGTCAACTCCTGCTCTCATGTTCTATCTGTAGGAGGTAAATACATTCAGAATTAAGTCAAGCAGGCATCACGGAAGCTCAGATGTTTCGAAATGCTGGTACAGAAAATCACACACTTTCCCAAGGTAATCTGAGATTCAAGAGGAAGTTATTTTAATTAGCACAGATTCTGATTTTGACGTGCCTCTGGCTTACACCATGGGTCATTGTTTCCCCTTCTAAATTCATTCCACCATGAACCATGGAATGTTACCATCCATCATTCAAGTATTAAAATAATCAATCCACAAGCCAGGTAAATCAGTTGTGAATCTGAGACGTCCCATAAGATCCAAATAAATTACATGATACCAGCCTACACTCAATAAGATCTAAGTAAAATTATGAGCTACTTTTCTTCTAGTCCATTCTCATGTGACAGGAAAGGAAAGGAGGGGGAAAAAAAAAAGAAAACACCACCACTTCTTCATCTTGTGCCTCTACGAATTCCTTCCTAACTGGTGTTGAATCATGGATGGGGGAGCTATTCTTCAAGCCAACAGCTACCATTTCTTTCTCAGTCTGCTTACAGGATAGCACACGCACACCGCCTAAAATCTGACCTCAGACACCGGTCTCTACGTGACCCTGTGAACCTTGCCTTGGAACAGTTTTCTTATACACATTCATGAATCATGGCTATCACTTTCCCCTGTCACAGCTGGTTAACCTCAGGGAATTACCATGGGAACCCTCGTGCCCCATCAAGCACTAACAAGATCCAGTGTAGATACCGTGTGCCTGGCTGAACTAAGTTCCCTGGGAAGCACTCCTCTTTTCTCCCCCAGCCTCCGTCTCCCCGCAGTGAGAGAAGGACTTCTCATGCTCCCACAGACCCTGAGAATTGCACATCTGTAATAAATTGCAAACCCAGGAGACTGACTTCCTCGCTTTCCTGATGTTTATATTTGAACTGGGATCTTTGAAACCTAGAAGTTTCCTCATTATTATATTAGCTCAGGAATTCCAAATATTTTAACCCAGGTGTAGGGCAGGAGTCGTTTGAACATTGAGAAAAGGACTCTCCTGGACGCCAGGGAACCCAAGGTCATGCCAGTGGCTTCAACATGCTTAGGGCTCGTTCTGGAAATTCCAGTGGTGCTTCTGGAGGGCTCCTAGTGCAAGACAAAATCCTGAAGTTCTACAGTTCTCCGACAAATTGCCTGGGTCTGGAAATACTCAGCAGACTTGCAGCCTTTTGCTGTTGGAGTTAAGAATATGCTCAGAAAAGTGCAGCCTTCAGCCCTCAAACAGAATGATGTAGGCTCTAAATAGCTCCCGTGACAGTCTGTCTCAGAAAAAGAATACATTTCACAGACACATTTGGGGATTCCATTTTAAAGAGTTCTTGCAAGCTGGGAAGAATCACGCACATAAGATATTAGAGAGAAAACAAAGCATGGGAGAATCTCCTTTAGAAGGCACTCCCGAGAAAGGCAATTTGAGGTTCTTAAAAAAAAAAATCACTGCTACCATTTGCCAACCAGAGATCTGGTGGAAAAGAGAGGGTCAGGCTCACAGGGAACTTCAATTCACTTCCAGAACATAAGACAAACATCAATATTAGTAGCACAGGTGTTTGCTTAAGCTCACTGACATCATTGGTATAACACGCACTGAGCATCAAATGCCCACAACAAATACCCAATGGCAACTTTCTCAGCGAGTTGGAACCAAAAAGTTCTTAGCTACTGTTCTCACGCTGAAGACAACTCCGAAAAGACAGCCAAACACAGAGCGCATGGGTCGGGCCATTTCTGAATTCACGGACTTTCACTGCTGCCTGAATCAACAAGGCTTTTTGGAAACCAGAAGAACAAAAGTCAAGTCCGGAGGAGAGCTCTTTATCGACACACAAGTGTCCAACAACTGTAGGTCACTGGAGAGGGCCTGTACACTTCTCTGTTCATAGAGAAGGCACCAAACAAAATTATCGTCCTTCCCCCGTGATGCAGACTTTGAGAACAATATCTTGCTGTTCATTCTCAGAAGGCCAGAGAAGAAACAGTGAGGGCAGTTCATGGGTAGGGATGAGGTCTGGAGTGAGAAAGAGAAGATGTGGGTCCAGATCACAGAAGGAACAAAAAAGCATTACCTCTTCTAGAAACTATTTTCACTTATGTCAAGTTTATTAACTCCAAAGCTAGGTATGTGAAAATTCACTCAAAAGGAGAAAACAACCTATTCCCCACCTCATCATAAATTGCAGGAAATGCCAGGCACTTTGAATCTTATGGCCCATATGCCACGAATTCATTAAAACACAGACCTGTTTAAGTTACAGGAAACATGGATTTCTGGAATGAGCGCCAGAGCACGTCCTGGCTGGGCTGTTCTCGTTTACATGATGCCAGGCAATTCGCTTAGGTCTTTTTCTGTTTTCTAACTTGCAAACTGTTAAGAAGGTTCGTAGAGAAAGAGAGAAGGGCAGGAAGGAAAGAAATTTTCCGTTTCTCAGGCTTAGCATTCAGAGATGCTGTGAGAATCGATAAATAACATCCTTAGAACACTGAGGGGCTTCTGGAAGCCCCATGTGGGGCATCTCCCAGAGTTGAAGGCCTGGAGCTTGGCCTCTATCACCATAGGACTCCACAGTGGCTGAGACGTTGAGAGGTTCATGCTACAAATTTCCTCCTTCAGGAAGTCCCACTTGTAAATTATGGCTCATTTGTATTCTCTGATGTTCCTTGTGTGGGAGGTAGGAACTGACTGCCTCTTTCTAAAATAATTTCCTTCCTAAGAGGGATTTTTTTTAATACTAAGGCATTTTAACTGGGGAGAAGAAGGGAAGGAAATGAAACATCTCATTCAGTGGTAAGTGGATTGACTCATTTACTCATTCCGCCAACATGGATGGAGCCACTCCAATATGTCAGAAATGGGGCTAGACTCTGCGAATGCAAAGCCGAATAAGGCAGGGCTCTGGCCTCAGGGAGCTTATGGTCTCATAACAGAGGAAAATGAAGAGTCTGCGATCTCGTCCTATGTTGAGGGTAAGGCTGAGGGCTACGAACCCGTTGCAGCTGCGTCTCAACTGCAGTAGGGATGGACAGTTGCAGCATGCCTTGGGCTGGACTGTGAAGACATAGAGGAATTAGCTTGAGAAGAAGAAAAGGGTATTCCAGGCAGAAGGAACAGCACCTGCGAAACGAGGGTGTGAGCCAGCTTTCCTACAGTGTAAAGACATAAGACCTGAGATCTGTAAGGAGCACCTAAGAAAAAGTAGGCATTCAACAAATGGGTTAAACAAATAGTGTTGGGCCAGTGAAAGGTAAAAAAGTGGAGGAGAGAATCCTATTTTTTGGAGAAGGAGGAAATTGGGAGAGGTTGTTTGGAATGAAAGTTTGCTGAAGAAAAGCAGGGTGCAGCAAGATGATGGTTTCTCCTTGGTCCAGTGGCAGGGATAGTCAGTTTCTAACAGAAGGTGAAAGCACATCTTTTCCTCTTGGGGCCTATAATTGATCATTCTTTCCTGTTGAGGACTCTTCCATTAGGGTCTGTAATTGACATTGAGTGGTATGCTCCCCCTTCTAGCTTTGCTGTTTCACTTTAGGGAGGTTTCCCCTTTTAATCTTCACAAGAGTGAAGGCAGCTGGTGCCCTCATGAGTGCCACACCTCATCCAGGAAACCAGTGTTTACAACTGGTAGGGGAACAAGCAAGACAGATGGAGTAGTGGGCACAGGATTGCAACCTTGCCCTCCCACCTTCAACTCCCACCCCCAGACCTCCAACTGTAGTTTTGGTGCTGGCACCATATAGGTTGTTAACCTTAAAAATAAAACAGCCAGTTATTTTACCAGCAAAATAGGTTTATTTGGCAAGAGCAGAGAATTGCAATCCCAAACAAACAAGGTTCAGCAAATCCATATGCAGGTCCAACGAAGAAAAGAGAGGAACATTATTTTATGGAGAAGAAGGAGGGAGTTGGGAGGGGTTGTTTTGAACAAAAGTCCATCTGAGAGAAGCAAGAGTTCAGGGGATGATGGGTTTCTCAATGGCTGAGTTGCAGGGGCAGTCTGTTTCTTGTAAGAGATGCAATGTACATCTTTATCCTACTAGAGCCTGTAATTGATCATTCTTTCTTCCCACGGATTCTTCTGTTAGGGGTCTGTAAATGACAATTTCCTGTAACTGACATTCCTGGTAGGCTTCCTCTACGGGTCCCCTCTTCTAGCATCCTGAGTCCGCTTTAATGAGGTTTCCTTTTATTAATTTTCATAAGTAAATAAAAAGTAACCATGCCACACATGCTTTCTCAGAATCACTGATTTTTGTTTGTTAAGTTCCTTCAGAAGCTGGGAACTGAATCCCATCAAATTCATGACCTTAGAACTATAGAAAAGGTGCAGATCTGCTAGACAGTGTGAGTACTCTCAGCTGAAAAGATGCAGGTCCCTCTGGATGCGGTGGTCTGAAAGCGTAGAGATCATGCTTTGTTGAGTTGGAGCAGTTGCCTTCTAAAAACACTAATGACAACCAAAATTTATTAAGCTCTCAGGAGATGCCAGGCGCTATGATTGCCCTGAGGCTATCCAATGACTAATAAATAGTCCCTTGCTTTTGGTGACCTCTGAAAAACTAGCCACTTAGGAAAAAAAAACAATCAAGCTCTTACCCAACCTCTTAATTAACACGTGAGGTCTCTGTTGTTAGTATTTTAAGGACAGTCCTTTCTCTCGCTTTAGCAGTCTGGAAAAGATATTTAAATCAAAGAAAGTAATGTATATGATCGCTCCATTTATTACGGTTCTAGGCAAGAAAGCTAGAAAAGCCAAGTGTCTGCTGCCCCAGTGTGGCCACAGTACAGCCTTTGCTATCAGCAACCACATGAATGTAGATTTCCTATACCAACATCAGACATGTGAAATTAACTAGTTTGGGGAATAAGGCTACAATGTTGGGTAAGGTTTGGTGGGGGGTTCTCCTTTACCATGTCCCAAGGGAAGTCCTATGATAAAAACTGGAAAAAAAAAAACATTAGATCTCTCCAGGACAGCTTAAGAGATCCCAGTATTAAATTCTGTTTTATCCTTTTTAAATTGAAGGCCCTTGTTCTGGCATTCTGATTTCTGTTTCTGCAGTGTCCAAACTGGTTTTTTAAAAAAAAAGGTTCATCCTGGAATTCAGTAAACAAATTTTGGAAACCAGTTTTGATCAATGTCTTAGCTATGAACTGTGCGAATTGTGAGGAATTTCAACCGAACTTCAAATTGGTTAAGTCTTCTTCAACTAACCTCTCCATCTTCCACCCACTCCTTAAAAATCTGCTACAGAATAAGGTTGGCCAAGCAAATGCATTTGTTCTTCTCCATACACAGTCCAACAACAACTGAATCAAATTATTCTCCCATATGTATTTCCCTTTCCTGGAGCATTTACTTTATGCTTTTCACCATACCAATTCCTTCCACTCCAGGAAATTTCTACCCGTAAATTCATCTTTTCTGCAAAATGTTTCCAGAATCCACTCAGAAAACTTAGTCAAACCAATCATTTCAGCATCTTCTACTTGGAGGGGAAAAAAAAAAACAGAGACTGAGATAGAGACAGAGAGAGAATGGCGGGGAAACCGCTGCTCTTCGTGTATTTACATATAAACTACTCGAAAGCAAGCATTCCATCTAGTCTTTCCATGTAGTCTTCTACACTATTTCAATGGTATATAGATAATGGATGGATTAACAGATAGAGGAGAGGGAGAGAGAGAGAGGCTTAATATGAGAGATTTCAGGATGCTGTTATTTAAATCCACCTTTTCCAAGGAGAAGGTTGGACTTTGAGATCAGGTGTGAAACATAATTAGAAAACCATAACACATTAAATACACTTCTATAAATGAAATTAGCTCAAAATATAACATTTGCAGATGTGTCTGTCTCTTCTGTTAAGATGCACCCTGCATCTTGTGGATAAGAGCTGGGCCCACTTTGACTTTTTTTTGAAAAACAGCTTTATTTTTTTTTTAAGATTTATTTATTTGAGAGAGAGGCAGTGAGAGAGCATGAGCGAGGAGAAGGTCAGAGGGAGAAGCAGACTCCCCGTGGAGCTGGGAGCCTGATGTGGGATTCGATCCCGCGTCTCCGGGATCATGACCTGAGCCGAAGGCAGTCGTCCAACCGAGCCACCCAGGCATCCCGAAAAACAGCTTTATTGATGAATAATTTGTACACCACAAAACTGGCCCATTTTGAATGTACGACTTGATGATTTTTTTTTTTAAATTCAGAGTTGAGAAACCATCAACACAATCCAATTTAAGAACATCTCTGGGGCACCTGGGTGGCTCAGTGGGTTAAGCATCATAACCTACCTTGGGCTCAGGTCATGATCCCAGGGTCCTGGGACAGAGCCCTGCATGGGGTGGGGGGAGGTCCCTGCTCAGCAGGGAGTCTGCTTCCCCCTCTCCCTCTGCCCCTCCTCCCTGCTCATGCTCTCTCTCTCACTCTCAAATGAATAAGTAGATAAAATCTTTTTTAAAGGGACGCCTGGGTGGCTCAGTTGGTTAGGCGGCTGCCTTCGGCTCAGGTCATGATCCCAGCGTCCTGGGATCGAGTCCTGCATCGGGCTCCTTTCTCGGCAGGGAGTCTGCTTCTCCCTCTGCCTCTGCCTGCCACTCTGTCTGCCTGTGCTCGCTCGCTCTCTCTCCCTCTCTCTCTGACTAAATAAATAATTTTTTTAAAAAAAATCTTTTTTAAAAAGAACATTTCCATCACTCCAAAAATATCCTACATGGTGTTTGCCATCCCCACTCTCACCACCTAGCCCCAGCCAACCATTAAGCTGCTTTCTGTCCCTATAGATTTGCCTCCTCGGGACTTTTCATAGAAATGGAATCACACAGTATATGGTCTTTGCCTCTGGCTTCTTTCTCTCAGCATGTTTTTGAGATGCGTTCATGTTCTAACATGTATCAGTACTTCATCCCTTTTTATTGTCCATTGAATGGATATAACACATTTTATTTATCCATCTGTCAATTGATGGGCATTTTAATTCTTTTCACTTTTTGGCTATTACAAATAGCGTGGTTATGAACGTGGGCGTACCAGTCTTTGCATATTATGTTTTCATTTCTCTTGAGAAGATACCTCAAGAATTGCTCAGTCTTATCCTAACTTTGTTTATTTAAGAAACTGCCAAACTGTTTTTCCAGAGCGGTTGTCCTGTTTTAACCTTCCCACCAGCAATACATGAGGCTTCTGATTTTCCCACATCTTCACTAACATTCTGGGTAGGAAAGGTGTCACGTTGTGGTTTTTATTTTCATTTCCCTGAAGATGAATGTGTGTAGGGCATCTTTTTCTGCACTCACCGGTCATTTGTAGATTTTCCTTGGTGAAATGTGCATTCAAAATTTTTGCCCATCTTTAAGCTTTTTGTCACATTATTGAGTTGTAAGAGTTTTTTGTACACTCTGGACACAAATCTTGTGCCAGAACTATGATTTGCGAATATTGTTTTCTGGTCTGTGGATTGTCTTTCCATTTTCTTCACGGTGTATTTTGAAGGGCAAAGGTTTTATAACTGTGATAAAGATCAACTTATCAATGTGTTCTTTCATGTACTATGTTTGGTGTTACACCTAAGAAATTTTTGCCTAATCCACCATGAACCACAATATGCTACCATGTTTTTTCCCTGAAAGTTTTATAGCTTTAGCACTTCATTTATTTGTTTTGTTTTGGTTTTTTGTTTTGGTTTTAATTTAGTTTTATTTTTCAGTGTTCCAGGATTCATTGTTTATGCACCACACCCAGTGCTATTAACACTTACATTTAGATCCATGACCCACCATGAGGGAATTTTTGGGTATGTGGCAAGGTAAGAGTACAAATCCACGCTTTTGCATGTGGATATCCCATCGTCTCAGCACCATCTGTTGAAAAGACTTTCCTTTCTCCACTGGGTTGTCTTGGCATCTTTGCCAAAAATTAATTAACCATAAAGGTAAGGGTTTATTTCTGGACTCTCAATTCTATACCATTCTGTCCTCACGACAATACCACACTGTCTTGATTACTGAAACTTTGTTGTTTTTATTTAGTTAGTTAGTTAGTTTTGAAATCCGGAAGTGAAAGTCCTTCGACTTTGTTCTTCTTTTTCAAAATATTTTTGCTATTCTGGGTTCTTTTGGAATCAGCTTGTACATTTCTGGGGGGTGGGGGAGCCAGTTGGGATTTTTATAAGGATTGAGTTAAATCTATAGATCTATTTGCTATCTATACCAATCTATAGATCTACCGAACAGTATTTGGTTTTCTAATCCATCAACATGGAACGTCTCTTCATTTACTTAGATCTTCCTTAAATTTTCAACGTTTTGTACAAGTCTTGCATTTCTTTTGTTACATTGACTTCTAAATATTTCATATCTTTGATGCTATTGTGTATGGAATCCTTTCCTTAAATTTCATTTGCAGATTGTTTATTACTCGTATATAAAAACGTAATTGATTTTTGTGTGTTGATCTTATGTCCTGTAGCCTTGTTCAACTTGCTTATTAGCTCTAGTAATATTTTGTGTATACCCTAGGAATTTTAAAATAAAATTCTAAAGTTTTAAAAATTTAAAATAAAATAAAATTTTGAAAATTTTTGAAATATAGGTGGATACTCTAGGAATTTAAAAAATTTTTAAATCACATCATCTGCAAATTAAGATAATTTTTACTTCCTCCTTTCCAATCTGGATGCCTTTTTTGCCAAGATGACATGGCAAGAGTGGAGAGTCTTGCTTTGTTCCCAATTCAGGGAAAGCATTTAATTTTCATCATTAAGTATGATTTTAGTTGTGGCTTTTTCATAGATGCTATTTATCTAATTGAGGAAGTTCCTGCCTATTACTAGTTTCCAGAGAGGTTTTGTTTTTTGGTTTTTAAAATCATGAGTGGGTGTAAGATCTTACCAAATGTTTTTTTCTGTATCTACTTGAGATGAAAGTGTGTTTTTTAATCCATTATGCCACTGATATGACTTATTATATAAATTGATTTTCAAATGATAAATCAATCTTGCATTTGTGAAATAAATTCCACTGGGTCATAGGGTATGGTATTTCTTATATGTTGCTGGATTTGGTTTGCTAATATCTTGTTGAAGATTATTACGCCCATATTCATGAAGAACATCTGTCGGGTTGGTTTTTTTTTTTTTCTTCTTGTGCTGCCTTTATCTGGCTTTGGTATTAGGGCGATACCATTCTCATAGAATGAGTTGGAAAGTGTTCTCTTCTCCATTTTCTGGAAAAATTTGTGACAGTCAAAGTTAATTCTTGTTATATATTACATAGAACTCACCAGTGAAGCCATCTGAATCTGGACTTTTCTTCACAAGCAGAATTTTATTTTATTTTTTATATTTTAGAGATTTTATTTATTTATTGGTCAGAGAGAGCAAGCGTGCAAGCACAAGCAGAGGGAGTGACAGGCAGAGGGAGAAGCAGGCTCCCGACTGAGCAAGGAGCCCGATGCGGGACTTGATGCCAGGACTCTGGGATCATGACCTGAGCCAGAGGCAGATGCTTAAATGACTAAGCCACCCAGACATCCCACGAGCAGAATTTTAATTACTAATTCAATGCCCTTACTTATTATAAGCCTATTTAAATTCTTTATTTGTACTTAAGTCCATTTTGGTCATTTGTGTATTTCTAGCAACTTATCTATTCTACCTACATTTTCTAATTTTTGGCATAAAGTTGATCATGATGTTTCCTAACAGTTCTTTTACTTTCTGTTAGACCAATACTGATGATTCCTTTTTCATTCCAGATTGAGAACTTGTGCCTCCTCTCTTTTTTTCTTGGTCACTCTAACCAAAGGTTGTTAAAATGCATGGGACTTTCCCAAGAACCAGCTTTTTGTTTCATCGATTTTCTTAATTTTTTCTTGTTGTCATTTTTCTATTTCATTTATTTGTGCTCGAATTTCTATTATATTCTTTCTTCTGTTTGCTTTGGATTTGGTTTACTCTTCTTTTTCTAATTTCTTAAGGTAGAAACTTAAGTTATTGATTTAGATTCTTTTTTTCTTTTACGTTTCTCATATAGGTATTTAAGCTAGAAAACACTCTTCTAAGCACTGCCTTAGCTGCATCCCATAAATTTTGATATGTTGTATTTTCATCTTCTTTCACTTCAACGTATTTTTAAATTCCTTTTGCAATTTTTTCTTTCACTCATGAGCTATTTAGAAGTATGTGATGTAGGGGCAGCTGGCTGGCTCAGTCAGTGGAGCATGAGACTCTTGATCTTGGGGTCATGAGTTCAAGCCCCACATTAGGCATAGGGCCTACTTTAAAAAAAGGTGTTATTTAATTTCCAAATATTTGGAAATTTCCCAAATTTCATTCTTTGTCGTTTCTAATTCAGGTCTGCTGTGTTCGGAGAATATGTTTTATATGATTTCAAATCTTTTAAATTTACTGAGGCTTTTCGTGGCTGAGCACATGGTCTATCCTGGAGAATGTTCCATTGGCACATGAAAAGAATGCGTATTCTACTCCTGCTGGATGGACTGTTTTATAGATGTCAGTCAGTTCAAGTGTGTTGACGGTGTTGTTCAAGTGTTCTATATCCCTGCTGATATTCTGCTTGGCTCTTCTCTTCATTATTGAGAGATGGGGTGTTGACAGCTCCAACTGTTACTGTTAAATTGTCCGTTTCTCCTTTCAATTCTGTCTGTTCTTGCCTCATGTATGTTGGGGCTCTGTTGTTACATGCATATAGGTTCAAATTCTTCTATGTGCCTGGTAAATTTACACTTTTATCATTACAAAATACCCCCTTTGACTCTGATATTTTTTGTCTTAATGTCTGTTTTGTCAGGTATTAGTATGGCTACCCAAGCACTTTTACAGTTGTTCTTTGAATGGTGTATCTTTCCTCATCCTTTTTCAACATATATCCTCCAGAATAAAGTGTATCTCTTGTAGACAGCATATAGTCAAATCTTTTTTTTTTTGAGATTTTATTTATTTGGGAGAGAGAGACAATATGAGAGAGAGCACACAAGTGGGGGTGAAGGGCTGAGGGAGAGGGACAAGCAGACTCCCCGCTGAGCAGGGAGCCCGATGTGGGACTCGATCCCAGGACCCCGAGATCATGACTTGAGCTGAAGGCAGACACTCAACTGACTAAGCTACCCAGGCACCCCTGAATCTTGTTTTCTGACCTAACAGCCCATGCTTTTTTACCGGAATGTGTAACCTATTCACGTTTAATCTGATTATTTACATGATGAATTTACATTTCCCATTCTGTTATTTCTTTTCTATATGTTTGGTGTCTTTTTTGTTTCACTCTTCCTCCTCTTTCTTCTTTTGTGCTAGATTTTTTTCCATTAAACCATTTAAATTCCTTTGTTGAATTATTTTACTGTATTTTTAAAAATCATGTTATTAATTGTTGCTTTAGGGATTATAAAATCTATCTTGTCACTATCTACTTCATGTTAGTACTAACTTACTTTCAGTAAAATACAGAAAACTTGCACTAATATAGCCCCATTTCTTCCATTCCCCTCTTTGTGTCATTGTTGTCATACATATTATATCTTTATATGTTATAAGCTCAGTAACAGAGTTTCATAATTATTATTTTATGCAATATTATGTCTTTTAAATCTGTTAAGAGAAGATTTTAAAACATACAGTATTTTAAATTTATCCACATTTTTACCTTTTCTGGAGATTTTAATGTCTTTGAGTGAATTAGAATTATCTAGTGCCATTTTCTGGCAACCTGAAGGACTACTATTTCTAGAAAAACACATCCATCCATGAAAAAAATAAGATTATTTTGGCTTTATAAAATACCAGGTAACCCAAGCTAGAGGCAGGTACAAGGATAAAATAAGAAGAGCACAAATATTTTATTGGTATCCATTAATTCCAGCCATAGTCATATTCACAATGTGTCTACACATATTCTAGAAAATTTAACTCTGAGGTGTCAGCAAGTTCTTGGACTATCAGCCCATCCTCCTCCTCCAGCTGATGTGAGAGCAGGTTGGAGATTCCTTTTTAACAATTATCTTTTGGGGCACCTGGGTGGCTCAGTCGTTAAGTGTTTGCCTTTGGCTCAGGTCATGATCTCAGGGCCATGGGATCAAGCCCCACATCGGGCTCCCTGCTTCTCCCTCTCCCATTCCCCTGCTTGTGTTCCCTCTCTCACTGTCTCTGTCAATTACATAACTAAATTCTTAAAAAAAATATTTTTTGAAAGGAAATTTTGCAGTAGGGAGCACTTTGCCCCCTTCTTCTGGACCTCTGCACCGCCACCAAGAGAGGGGGCCCCAAGGTGATTCAGAATCATGGAGGTTGCCTTCTAGATGGGGAGACTAACATCTGATCTGCAGAAACTCACCCACCCATCCGATCTTGTCTCTGTGGCACAGCTTGAGAGTTTTTGGTAAAGCTTGCCCTTAAGATTTGGGGGTGGGAGGCTATACTGATGACTGCTCCCACCTGGATGAACCTGTAAAGAGCAGGCTGGTGTGGCAGCCTGGAATGGCCGGGTGAAGAAAGAGAGCGGCAGTGTAGACAGTGTGCAGTTCTACAGTCTGGTGGAGTGAGGGTGTGAGTTTTCCCAGGGGTCAGGTGGATGCCAAAGAAGGCAGCCACCTGGAAGAATCTTGAGGGGTCTTGACCTAAGTTGAGAGTCAGTGGAGGAGACTGGGGGCTAGGAGTAACCCCTGTGGTAGAAACTGAGGCAGTAAGTAACTGAGCTGAGGGGTGTTTGTATGAATTTAATGTCTTTTGGCATGAATGACCCTACGGTCCCTCTGCTACTCTTCTGTATCACTGCTAAGCCTGTGCAGAACGTGCGAGGCTCTTGCTATTGTCAATGGTTTGGTTTCACCCATTTGCATTCCGGGGCTCCTGGGGATGCTTGTCACCTTGTTTTGTTCAAAATGTAGCCAGTGTGATTTTTTTTTTCTTTCACTGTAATGGTTCTGAGACCGTGTTTAGGGAAATCAAAAACTACACTGCCATCAGCACCTCCCCCCAACCCGGTTAACACTGACTTTTTGAAGAAAAGCTAGTACAGTTGGCTTGTAGAATGTCTCACACTCTGTATCCTCTGTTTCCTCACGTCACCTCAACTTTTCCTTTATCTCTTGTACTTTCTATAGAATTGAAGTTAGGTCTCCAGGCTTGATCAGTTTCAGGTTAAGCATTTTTTTTAATTTTATTTATTTATTTGACAGAGAGAGAGATCACAAGTAGGCAGAGAGAGAGAGAGAGAGAGGGAAGCAGACTCCCTGCTGAGCAGAGAGCCCAATGCGGGGCTCGATCCCAGGACCCTGAGATCATGACCTGAGCCGAAGGCAGAGGCCCAACCCACTGAGCCACCCAGGCGCCCCCAGGTTAAGCATTTTTGCCAAGAATATGTCATAGGTGCTACAGTGCAACCCGCTGTTTGTGAAGCTAAGTTTTCTATGCAAGGAGCAAATAATCTTAGAGTGATGTTTTGATTCTACATTTAAGGACCTGTTCTAAAACCACCTTTTATCAAATGTTTTCAACATCTGCTGTGGACTGAACGTTTGTGCCCCCCCCCCTTCAAATTCATTTGTTGAAATCCTAACCCCCAATATGATAGTGTTAGGAGGTGGGGGCCTTTGGGAGGTGATTAGGTCATGAGTGTGGATTCGTGAATGGAATTAGTGGCCTTATAAGAAATGGCCAGAGACTAGCTCACCCCTTTCCCACCATGTGAGGATACAACAAGAACACAGTCATTTGCAACTTGAAAGTGGGCTCTCACCAAGAAGCCAGCCATATTGGCACCATGATTTTTTACTTCCAGCCTCCAGAACTATGAAAAGTAAATTTCTGCTGTTGATAAGCTACTCAGTTTATGGTATTTTGTTGTAACAGTTCAAACTAAGAAAATTCCCTTAAGCTTCCTTGCTTGAATCAATTATGATTACATGGAGGTATGTAAAATAGTGACTTTATGTTTACATCAATTTTTAATATTTATTAGGTGGCATTCTTATAGAATAGCTGCTGTAGTGAAAGGGGTGCCTGGGTGGCTCCGTCGGTTAAGCATCTGCTTTCGGCTCAGGCCATGATCCCAGAGTCCCAGGATTGAGCCCCACATCGGGCTCCCTGCTCAGTGGGGAGTCTGCTTCTCCCTCTGACCCCCCCTTCTTGTGCTTTCTCTTGAACTCAAATAAATAAAATCTTTCTTTTCATTTATTATGTTAGTCACCACACAGTACATTAGTTTTTGATGTAGTGTTCCAAGATTCATTGTTTGCATATAACACCCAGTGCTCCATGTAATAGATGCCCTCCTTAATACCCATCACCTGGGTCACCCATCCCACCCGCCTCCCTTCTAAAACCCTCAGTTTGTTTCCCGGAGTCCATAGTCTCTCATGGGTCATCTCCCACTCCAATCCCCCCACCTTCATCTTCCCTTCCTTCTCCTAATGTCCTCCATGTTATTCCTTACGTTCCACAATTAAGTGAAACCATATGATAATTGACTTTCTCTGCTTGACTTACTTCACTCAGCATAATCTCCTCCAGTTCCATTCATGTTGATGCAAACCCACGTTGGATATGCATCCTTTCTGATGGCTGAGTAATATTCCATTGTATATACGGACCACATCTTCTTTATCTTTTTTTAAAAAGGGTCAGACCATATGCCCTTTTTGGTGTCTTGCTTCTTAATAAAAACAGAAAGATTTGCTGTAGTGAATACCGTAGTACTCATTCAGAGCTCCTGTTGAGGGCCAATACATCGTCCCCCCAGCTTCTGGGAGAATCAGCTTCTGACCTCACAGCTGTCTCTTAATGGAAACTGCTCTCAGCCACAGAGAACTGCCTCACTTGAAGTTATACCTTCACCCCCCACCAATGCCCAGGGAGCAGGCGGTAGTCAATGAGTGTCTGATGTAGGAATATAAAAGTCCAGCCCAATCTCCTCAACTTGGGACAACTCTGAAGGGCCATCTCAGCTCCAGAGCTCCCTGTAGGGTTGTCTGAGGCCTTGGTTGCAATTACATCCTGGGCAAATCCTCCCTCTGTCCAATCCTATCTTTTTCACCCTATTGCAGATGTTTTTCCCCAATAAACCTGTATGCAGTTCCCTCGCTATTAAGTTGGAACTCATTCTAAGAATAAGACAAAGAGCTTTGTCCTTTTCTTCTTTTATCTTTTTTGTTCCTTTTTTTAGTATCATGATGAACTCATGGATTTTTATCTGTTTATTTAATGTATTACAATAAATTGTAGCCATTACTTTTTGGTGTTCAAATGATCTCATTTGGATGTGGCCAGCGAAGGTCCTTCATGATGCTTCCTGCGTCCTTTAGACATGTCCCATTAGGCTTTGAGTCCATCTTTGCTTTCTAGAGCGTAAGATCAGCGTGTAAGTTACTCATGCTCACCATGTAGTCTCCCAGCCCCAGAATCAGACATTCCTCTAAAACTCTCACGTTCCCTTTTAGGGGGAATGGTACTAAAAATCAAGATCTGGGTACTAGGAGTAAACTGTTCTTTTAACTTTCACTTTCTAAATGTCTTTTGCTGGTATACAGAAATGTAATTTATTTTTATACAGATATTTCACTGTGGTCACATCAGATTACAATCAAGTTCTACTGAATATCATTCTCTATCAGTTAGAGATATTTCCAGCTATAAATGACAGGGAGGTGGCTCATAATCACCTGGGAAAGCAAGATGTTTAGTTTGTTCATCTAATAAGGAGTCTGGTGATAGCTAGTCTGTGACTGATGCAATGGCTCAATGATCCTGTCAGGGAGAGGACACATGATTAGAAAATCTAAATTGTCCTGTATCTATTATATACATTTAATCTGTAGTTAAAAACTTTTCCACAAGGAAAACTCAAGGTTCACATGGCTTGCCTGATGAATTTTATCAGGTGGCTAAGGAAGAACACTAATGTTACACAAACTCTTCCAAAGAAAAAAGAACTTTTCCAGAGAAAAGAAGGAACCTTTCCCATCTTGTTCTTTGAGATCAGCATTACTTTGATCCAAGAGCTGACAAGAACGTTACAAGAATGGAAAATTCAATTCAATCTTTTTCAATATATTCTAAATGAAATGTTAGTACACTGAATCCATAAATACATTAACAAATATAATGCATCATCACAAAACTGGGTTTATTCTGGAAATGCAATATTTGTAAATCAACGAATATGTTACACTGATAGAATAAAGGAGAAGAATCACATCTCACCAGATACAGAAAAGACATTTTAAAAATGCAACATCCATTCGTTTTAAAGCCTCGTGAACCAAGGATAGAAGGGAACTTTCTTAAACTGGTAACTGGTAGCTACAGAAATTGTATAGAAAGGATTCTTCTTCCAAATAGAACAGGTTATCTTATACTAATTCTTTGGCTGATAGAAACCATAAAAACTAGATAAAATACCCCCCAAACCTCAGCTTTTTTTTAAAGATTTTTATTTTATTTATTTGACAGAGAGATCACAAGTAAGCAGAGAGGCAGGCAGAGAGAGAGGAGGAAGCAGGCTCCCCGCTGAGCAGAGAGCCCGATGTGGGGCTCGATCCCAGGACCCCGAGATCATGACCTGAGCAGAAGGCAGAGGCTTAACCCACTGAGCCACCCAGGCGCCCCCCAAACCTCAGCTTTTTGTAAGGTGTCAGATTATAAACCCAGGAAACATCTTTAGAATGGTCTAGATGATTAAATGAAGAGAAACACACTGAAGTGAGCTGCTTCTTTTTCCCTTGATGCATTTGTTAATCCTGAAGCTGTATGGAGCCAAGGTTAAGAGCAGAAAATGGTAATTCAGAGCTTTGAGAAGTCTCATGAAGTAGGGCATGAAAACTGTTTTTACTGCTTCCTGCTAAGGTAACCAGAACTTGAAGGTCAAGACCAATAAAAAAAAAAAAAGGCATCACAGAAAATGGAACTCCAAATAGTGGGCACAGTTCAATTTCTAAACTACACAAGACAAGATGTCATGAAGTCAAGCAGAAAGAAGTAGGGGCACCTGGGTGGCTCAGTGGGTTAAAGCCTCTGCCTTCGGCTTGGGTCATGACCTCAGGGTCCTGGGATTGAGCCCCACATCGGGCTGTCTGCTTGGCAGGGGGCCTACTTCCCCCTCTCTCTCTCTGCCTGTGTCTCTGCCTACTTGTGATCTCTGTCTGTCAAATAAATAAAAATAAAATCTTTAAAAAATTTTTTAAAAAAACTTTGCATATACAATTTCTGGTGTTTGGGAAAAAAATCACAGACTGCCATGAGTTAGATGAAGGAAACCAAGATAAAACAGATGATACAAATAAACCCAACAGCAATCCAAACATTTGCATTATCAGACACAAACTTAAAAAAAAAGACACTATGATTACTATGTCAAGAAATTAGGTGACAAAATGATTGATATCTATTACAAAGAATGGAATGGAAATTCTAGAACTGAAAACATAGCTTAAACTAAGCACTAAATATATGTTAGATGTAGCATAATAGAAACTTGGTGAATTGGAAGAGAGTTAGTAGAGAATGTCCAGGCTGAAGCACTGTGGGGGAAAAAAAAAAGAAAAACAATGGAAAGAATATAAGAGACATGGAGCACGGTAGAAAGATCCAATATATGTTTAACCGGAAGGGATACCAATTTGAAGAGATATCAAAATTCACAAAAGATAATGAGCCATCGATTCCAAAAGCTCTCTATTCATGCAAAGCAGAATGAATACAAAGGAAATCAGAACTAGGCAGATCATAGTGAAACTGCTGAAAACAAAAGAGAAAAAGGGAAAATCTAATTGCTGCCAGAGAAAAAAGGTGTATCACCTTCACAGGAGAAACAATAAAAATGGCAGCTGCCTTTTCAACAAATTCAATGACAACCAGAATACAATGAAGTGCTATCTTTATTTTCCCTTTCTTTCTTTTTTTTTTTTCTTTTCTGAGAGAGCCTGCAGGTGTGAGCAGGGGGGAGAGGCAAAAGGAGAGAATTTCTTTTTCTTAAAATATTTTATTTATTTATTTGAGAGAGAGGGAGAGAACACAAGCAGGGGGTGGTGGTGGAGGGAATCAGAGGGAGAAAGAGCAGCAGACTGCCGACTGAGCACTGACCGCCATGCAGTGGCTTGAACCCAGGACCCTGAGATCATGACCTGAGCTGAAGGCAGAGGCTTAGCAAACAGAGCCACCCAGGCGCCCCACAGAGAGAATCTCAAGCAGGGTCCACACTCAGTGCAGAGCCCAGTGAGGGGCTCCTCCATCCAACAAACCTGAGATCATGACCAGAGCAGAAATCAAGAGTTGGACACTCAACCGACTGAATGAAATGGTATCTTTAAAGGGCTGAAATGAAAGTACTGCTAATGTGAAATTCTATTCCCAGATTTTATAAGATTTATTTTATTTGAGAGAGTGAGACACAGACAGAGTGAGACCCAGCACACGATGGGGAAAGGCAGTGGGAGAGGGAGGGAGAAACTCAAGCAGACTCGGAGCCAATCATGGAGCCCCAGGCAGGGCTTGATCTCATGACCAGGAGATTACAGCCAGGGGCAAAACCAAGAGTCTGACACTTAACTAACTTTGCCACATAGGGACCCTGAGAAAACACCCTTTGAAAATAAGGATGGAATAAAGTTGGTTTCAGAAAAACCAAAACTGATCAAATTAATTTTCAGCAACCTATGCTAAAATAAACACTCAAGATATGCCTTAAAGTTAGAAAATAATGATCCTTAAAAAAATAAAAGGGCAAAAAGGAATGGAGAGGACTGCAAAGAGAAAATAAGTGGGTAAATCTATATAGACACTGACGGTCTAAACAATTATAGTATCACATCGAGAGGAATAAAATATACGTAGAGTTAAAATCCAGGTTGGCAACAGAACAAAAGGAAGGAACTGAGCAACAATTTTTTACATCACTGAAAGCGAGAGGAAGTAATGGCATTCATCTACAAGAGATTAATAAATCAATGGTGTCTGTCACAAGCTCTAAGGTAACGATACAAGTAGAATTAAAAACTGCAAGAAAGCAGACTTGCTCAGCTCCCACGCAGGGCATGCACCAGGCCCTCTGCTTCTCAGTCATGGAAAAGCACTGCGGCGCCTTCCAGGCCTTCCAGATGCCGCTGCTGCGACCTGCGTGTTCCTGAGGGCAGACTCAAACTGGGTTCAGAAGGTCCACGTCCTGGGATGGCAAAAACACACTAGAGAGTGAGTAAGCATCTGAGCATCTGCAGCAACGGTGTGACGCGGGTCTCCAAGGCCCCCC
>PISX010008876.1:0-78801 GCA_004024625.1 Mellivora capensis | reverse complement strand
GGTGGTGGGTATTGTGGAGGGCACGCATTGCATGGAGCACTGGGTGTGGTGTAAAACTATGAACTCTGTTACGCTGAAAAGAAATAAAAAAAAATAGCTTAAAGGTGATGCTGTATATCAATTTGATTGCGATAAAAGATTAGCTTATTAGTTAAGCTTAACTAAGTTAAGTCTGTAGATAAAATACTTTTTAGCTCAAATTAGTTAAATTTAAAAGTTAAGTGTATAACATATAGTGGAAATATATTTATCTAGGATACATAACTCTTTGCTAAAGCCAGAAAGGTTTCTGTGTATACACTTAATTAAGAGGGAGGGAGTGAGTGCACACCGGGGTTGGGTGATGGATGTGGGGGAAGGAGAAAGAGAATCCCAGGCCCCTCAGGTGGCACTCCATCTGATGACCCTGCGATCATGACCTGAGCCAAAAATCAGGAGTCAGGCACTTAACCACCTGAGCCACCCAGGCAACCCTGTATACACTTCATTCTTAATTCTTAATGCATACATCTACATTTACAGGGTGCTCTTAGGTAATAATGGCAACTTTGATTTCATTTTTTGAAATAATAACAAAAATTATTTCAGGTGTTTTGCTTTTTAAAAGAGAAAGTTTGGTATTTTTTCCCAGGTACCATGTAATAACTATTTTATTTAATTAAACATTTAATTTTTTAATTTTTTAAGGTTTTATTTATTTATTGGTCAGAGAGAGAGAGCACAAGCAGGGGGAGTGGCAGGAAGAGCAGGCAAGGAGGAAGCAGGCTCCGTGATAGCAAGGAGCCCAATGTAGGACTCGATCCCAGGACCCTGGGATGATGACCTGAGCTGAAGCACACGCTTAACCAACTGAGCCACCCAGGAGTCCGTGATTAAAAATTTTAAATGTGTATTTTATATACACATATATACTTGTATATTATGTTAGTTGATACTTTTGTTGACATAACAATAGCCACCTTAACTCTCAGTCCTTTTCTATATATATATGTGCTTATGCTTCTTTGACTTGTACATTTTTTACACGTAAGTTTTTATTCTGCTATGAGTATTGAATCTTAAGGACTGTAATTCCTTTATTCTGGATTGCTTCTGTTTGCAATCCCTCTCCACCCTTCTCCATCGTACTCTCTGACTGGACGTTGTCCTGTATACCTATCAGATTCCTCTTGTCATCTTGCTTCTAATTGTTTTTGCCAGTTGAGAGCCCCAGCTAGAGATGGGAAGGAGAAATGTGTTACAGTAATTGTAGTCCTGGCACCCTCAAGGAAAGGTCAGTTGTGACTGGGTGTCTTTTTCCTCTCAGTGCCGTCTCTACATGTTACTCTTTCCTTCTGGGTCTGGTAACTATCTTGTCACATGGTCTGGAAGGACTTACATTTACTTATCCCAGAATTCTGCATGACCTTATCAGCTTCCCAGAGGCTTTCTGAGAGTCATTTAACAAGATCAACTTCTTTCCACTTGGGATAATGCACTTCCTCAGATTAGAGTATATCATCTGGGTTTTTTTGTTTTTGTTTTTGTTTTTTTGTAAGATTCTATTCATTTACTTGAGAAAGAGTAAGAACGAGAGAGAGAGAGAGAGAGAGAGAGAGATGCACACACATACAGAGGGAGAGGGAGAAGCAGGCTTCCCACTGAGCAGGGAGCCAGATGTGGGCCTTGATCCCAGGACTCCAAGACCATGACCTGAGCTGAAGGCAGATGCTTAACTGACTGAGCCATCCACGTGCCCCAGTATATTATTTGTTTTTTATGGGACTCTGATGTTGCAGTTTCTCTCAATGTAAAGCTACCACCTTCCTAAGGGGCTCTTGACAAATGGAAGAGAGTGGGAAGATGCTGACATGGGGACAGGCCTCTTCTCATATATAACCCCAAGTCACATCTCCCTCTAGAACATAGACCTACAAAGTGAGTGGCATGGCTCTCTCCAACTTGGCTGAATAATTGGGAACAAAACAGAACAAAGAATTATAAAATTTGAGATCAAAAATTTACATTGAAACTTAATTATAACTTTTGCCATCATCCAAGAGAAGGTAATTTAAAGAAATTTCTTAATTTCTTAATTTAAAAAATTCATGAGAAGTCTGCCCACAATGAAGCCACCTATTTGCACTGAAAGCTCTGCTTTTGAGCCTGCATCTACCATTCAGCAAATCTCCTATCCTACCCCAGGGGCTGGTTCTACATGACTAACACCTGTCATCTTGCTCCCTGTTATGTATTTCTCTAAGTATAAATTTTTAATTCTGGAAAAATGCCCTAGTTGTCCCAGGAGTGTAACCAAAACTAGCTAACAGAAGTCCACAGTGGGTTGCATCTGAAGTTTTCACAGCAGGATTAGTTGCAGATGTGCAGCTTGATGCCTCAGAGTTCCTAATTCACACACACACACACACACACACACACCCCTAAAAACCAATTCCAAGAGACAGTAAGTGCCATTTAATAGAGAAAAGTCCATGTGCCTCCACTGATGCTCAAGTTCAGAAGAAACTGTACCACCCCTCATATCCTCTAACTCCAACTCCTTAAATCATTTCAACTCAGGATGATATGTATCTGTGTTGTTCAATAATTTTCATTTTCTTCTGTAGGTCTCAAATTGGTAGTTACTTCCCCTGGTACTTGTAATTGTTGCTGTTATTGTGAAAGGGATAATTTTCTTTTACTTTGTTTTGGTTTAATTCTGCTAATTTTGTATGCTATTTGTATATCTGGATAGCTCCTTAAACCCTTAAGTTATGTGGATTTCATTGGATTACTTTGGATTTTCTGCCTAGAATATTAGTTCATCTACAAATAAAGACAGTTTTTCCTCTTTCTTTATCATACGTATATCTCTTTTTTAAAGTTTTTTAATTTTTTAATAAACATACAGTGTATTATTAGCCCCAGGGGTACAGGTCTGTGAATCACCAGGTTTACACACTTCACAGCACTCACCATAGCACATACCCTCCCTAATGTCAATAACCCCACCACCCTCTCCCTAACCCCCCTACCCCCGGCCCCCCTCAGTTTATTTTATGACATTAAGAGTCTCTTATGGTTTGTCTTCCTCCTGATCCCATCTTGTTTCATTTATTCTTTTCTTATCCCTCAAAACCCCCACATTGCATCTCCACTTCCTCATATCAGGGAGATCATATTATAGTTGTCTTTCTGTGATTGACTTATTTTGCTAAGCATAATACCCTCTAGTTCCATCCATGTCGTCGCAAATGGCAAGATTTCATTTCTTTTGACGGCTGCATAGTATTCCATTGTATGTATGTATGTATATGTGTGTATATATATATATATATATATATATATATATATATACATACCACATCTTCTTTATCCATTCATCTGTTGATGTACATCTAGGTTCTTTCCATAGTTTGGCTATTGTGGACATTGCTGCTGTAAACATTCGAGTGCATGTACCCCTTTACATATATCTCTTTTTTGATAGGGATTGCATTAAACTTGTGGATTGCTTTAGGTAGCATGGACATTTTCACAATATTTGTTCTTCCAATCCTTGAGCATGGAACATTTTTCCATTTCTTTGTGTCTTCCTCAATTTCTTCCATGAGTACTTTATAGTTTTCTGAGTATGGATTCTTTGCCTCTTTGGTTAGTTTATTCCTAGGTATCTTATGGTTTGGGGTGCAATTGTAAATGGGATTGATTCCTTAATTTCTCTTTCTTCTGTCTTGTTGTTGGTGTAAAGAAATGCACCTGATTTCTGTGTATTGATTTTATATCCTGACACTTTACTGAATTCCTGTACAAGTTCAAGCAGATTTGGAGTGGTGTCTTTTGGGTTTTCCACACATAGTATCATATCATCTGCAAAGGGTGATAGTTTAACTTTTTCTTTGCCGATTTGGATGACTTTAATTTCTTTTTGTTGTCTGATTGCTGAGGCTAGGACTTCTAGTACTATGTTGAATAGCAGTGGTGATAATGGACATCCTTGCTCTGTTCCTGACCTTAGCAGAAAAGCTCTCAGTTTTTCTCCATTGAGAATAATATTAGCGGTGGGTTTTTCATAGATGGCTTTGATGATATGGAGGTATGTGCCCTCTATCCCTATACTTTGAAGAGTTTTGATCAGGAAAGAATGCTGTATTTTGTCAAATGCTTTTTCAGCATCTATTTAGAGTATCATATGGTTCTTGTTCTTTCTTTTATTAATGTATTGTATCACATTGATTGATTTGCGGATGTTGAACCAACCTTGCAGCCCTGGAATAAATCCCACTTGGTCGTGGTGAATAATCCTTTTAATGTACTGTTGGATCCTATTGACTAGTATTTTGGTGAGAATTTTCGCATCTGTGTTCATCAAGGATATTGGTCTGTAATTCTCTTTTTTGATAGGATCCTTGTCTGGTTTTGGGATCAAGGTAATGCTGGCCTCATAAAATGAGTTTAGAAGTTTTCCTTCCATTTCTATTTTTTGGAAGAGTTTCATGAGAATAGGAATTAATTCTTCTTTAAATGTTTGGTAGAATTCCCCTGGGAAGCCATCTGGCCCTGGGCTCTTGTTTGTTGGGAGATTTTTGATGAATGCTTCAATCTCCTTACTGGTTATGGGTCTTTTTAGGTTTTCTATTTCTTCCTGGTTCAGTTGTGGTCGTATATTTCTTTTTTTATCTATTGTATTTCTAAAGACCTCGACTGCCATGTCAAATAGATACTCAGCAGGAGTATCTGGGGTTGAATAAAGTCTTTCCTGTAAAGGCAAGAAGTTCAGCCTTTCTAAGGTTTTGCTATTTGTTTCATGTCCACTTTATGTAGTTGACATAGAGAATTTGTGGTACCTAGTTTCATCTTCTTATATTCCTTTTTGTTAAATTACAGATTCGGAACATCACATTAAATACAAAAAATCATGCAATTGGAATTGAGAGGATAAAGTAAGGATTCAGACAAAATTAAGATAATGCTTTCCTGAAACAAGCTATAGGAATAAATGATGTATAAATTTCCTGTGCCTACTGTAACAAATTACCACAAACTTGGTGGCTTAAAGCATTAGAAGTATATTCTTTCACAGTTCAAGGGTCTGCAAGACCATATTACATGCCGCTGGGCAGAAATCATGGTGTCAACAGGTTCATTCATGGTCCTTGAGAAGCTTTAGAGGAGAATCTGTTGTTCGCCACTTCTTGCTTCTGGTGGCTGTCGGCATTGCTTGATGTCTGGCTATGTCCCTGAAATCTCTACCTGTATAGTCACATTGCTTGCCCCCTTTGGTCTTCACATTTCCCTATCTCTCTCTCTCATTTCATTTAATCTTCACAAAACTTTTATGAGCATTAAATGAAATACTATATGTAAAGCTCTTAAAATAGTGCTTAAGAGTAGTATTTAATTATTACTAATTATTGTCATTCTGGTTCTTAATCTAAATAATTTTAATTTGCATAGGCAAAATGGATAAAGTACTTGAACTGGTACTCCACACAAAAATAATTAAGACAAAAACATATGAAAAGATAATCAACTTCAGTCAGTAATAAGGAAAATTTATTTAAACAATTATGACATGCTGAATTTTTTTTTATTTATTTATTTGACAGAGAGAGAGAGAGAGATCACAAGTAGGCAGAGAGAGAAATGGCAGCAGGCTCCCTGCTGAGCAGAGAGAGAGCCCGATGCGGGGCTCGATCCCAGGACCCTAAGACCATGACCTGAGCTGAAGGCAGAGGCTTAACCCGCTGAGCCACCCAGGCGCCCCGACATGCTGAATTTTTTAACTTATTTCTTTTATTTAAAGTATGGTTTAGGGACACCTGGGTGGCTCAGTTGGTTAAGCGGCTGCCTTCGGCTCAGGTCATGATCCCGGCGTCCTGGGATCGAGTCCCACATCGGGCTCTTTGCTTGTCAGGGAGCCTGCTTCTCCCTCTGCCTCTGCCTGCCACTCTGTCTGCCTGTGCTCTCTCTCTCTCTCTCCCTCTCTCTCTGACAAATAAATTTAAAAAAAAAAAAAGTATGGTTTAACCAAAGAAAAAAATCATTATTTTTTGACAGCTGAAAGTTCTTCAAGGGAGACTCTAAGCATATAGTCTCTGAATATCTTTTTCAGAGAAACTTAATAGAAAAAGAGGACTCCTTTAAAACCGACTATATATGGAGTGATTGCCAGGTAGAAACCACAAGTGGGATTCTGGAGAGTGCTCATTCCTGAGAACATGTAAGAGCTTCAAGCATGAATGGCTGTGGTAGAGCTGGAAACATCCATTAAGTCTACACCAGAGCTTTCACATCTTATATTTTCATCGGAATTGACAGACCCCTTCTAGGGAAGCAAATGGTGCTGGCTTAATTGGTTAAGGCTAAGCAAGGATACCATTGCATATTTTATTAGAATGATAAAATTTTTTTAAAAATTGCCAGGGGTTGCTATAGATGTGAAATGTTGATAAAGATCTGGAGTAACTGGAACTCTCAAAAATTACTGGTAGAAACACAAAATGATATAATTACTCTCAAAAATAATGTGATAGTTTTTTATACAGTAAAATATAAATTTCATCATATGGCTGGGCAGTTTCAATCCTAGGTATTCACTCAAAAGATATCACACATGTCTCTGAGAAGAATTGTGCTCAAAATTTCATAGCAGCTTTATTCATAAAAGGTCAAAGGGCAACAATTAATAAATAAACAAACTGGCATATCAGTTCAGTTGGATACTATTTAATAATAAAAGGTGACAAACCACTTATCCTGGAACAAATGGCCAAATCTTAAAAGTATAACAATAAGTGAAGAAAGCCAGATATAAAAGAGTACTTTTAAATTCCATTTATAGGAATTTTTAGAAAAGGAATCTACGGTGACAGAAAGCAGATCGTGTCTTTTGAGGGTGGTGATGGGAATATGTGTAAATATAAAAGCATATAAATGCCGAGGGCATTAGGGACCTTCTCATGGAGGTGGAAGTTTTCTATATCACGTTTGTGAAAGTGTTTGCTATATACCTTTGTTCAAACTCATTGATTGGTACACTTTAAATTGATGAATTTTGGGGTATATAAACAATACCTCAAAAAAATGCATTGGAAATATTTACTAGAGTTTGTTATAGGTTCAGGTATCTCAAGTATTGAGTATTTTCTCCATTTAAAATGTTACGATCCACAGAAATAGTCAAAAACTTTAATAACTTATAATGCAACTTTGGTGTTTTAGAGTAACTTTGTTTTTTAAAAAATTAAATAATAAGCCCTTATAGGAAAAGGAAAATCACTCATCAGAAAAATTACAGTGACAGCTAAGAAGCTGATTCTCTGATATGTGAATATTTGTGTATATATATATACACATATATACACACATATATATATAGTGTATGTATTTACATATATATAAATTACTTTCTGCTGCTTAGAAAATTAATATACTTAAATTTGTTTTGCTTTAATAAAGATGAATATATTTTAATTTAAATCTGATTTTAAGTTTCAAAATTAATTTAAAATAAAAGTATTTTATAATTTCAGGAAATAATAAAACCAATTTGAAGGTCATTAAATAAAACCAGTCTGAGAGTCATTTCAGAATTGTGCAATTTAACTATGTTTTACTATATTTTACTTTCAGTAAAATTCTGATGTGGATATAAAATATATGAATGCCTCAGCTATAGAAAATAATCTAAAAAAAATCTCACCAAAATACTATAATGGAGTATTAGTTACCTCTTTAAAAGATAAGGAAGGTGTGACTTAAAGTAAATAAGTAACTGGCTCAAAGTTACAAGTCTTGGAAGTAAAAGTCTGTCTGAGTTTAAAGTTTGTCCATTCTAGGGTATGGAAGTAATATTGATTAGTTTTTGTTCCTTGAGAATGTGGCATATAGAGACAGAAAGGGCAGAATTTATGTAAAAACCTGACACTGTTTTATCTTTTTCTTATTTGGTCTCCTGTTAGAGTCCTGAGTATCTCTGAAATATGGGTGCTGGATAAGTTTACAGTATTTGGCAGTTCTCTTTTGAGCCTTTTGGGGTTATGCCAAAGGGTCAGAGTCCCATGGGAATTTGGTCTGAATTCTCATCCAAATGAACACCTGCTGTCATTGTGTCTTGTGTCAGTCCTATAGTCAGCAATGCCAACTCTCTCTTTGTGGTGAAACCCATTCAACACATGGAAAAGGCATGCCAGTGTTCCTCACTAGTTTTTATTTATCCCCTCCTTTACCCATGATCCATTGCCCAGCTATCTTGGAGATAGAACTAACATTCAGTTTCTCCTTGGCTATTTGGTCTGTTTGGTGTTCTGTATTTCTAGGAGTTTACTCAGAGTCCCGTCTAAATGAACTTCTTCAGATACCCTCTTTTCTTCTCCTTTCCCTTTTCTCTCCTTTCTTCTTTACCCCTCTCTGTCCTTATTATGTTGCTTTCAAAAGGAAGAGATCTGTTATTGAAAAATATGTGCTTATGAAACAAATTATACTACACAATCTATTTTTCAGTCTTCAGTTCTCTACGTTAGCAGGAACATATAATTCAAGCAGAAGTAAATTCAATGATAGCCTCCCTATGGATAACCAATATTGATCATCCATTCTTAGGATTTGAATCATATTTCTTTGCTTTTTGTTCAACTGGTCTGCTGGATGTATGCATTTAATTATAAGGTATTACAAATTGACTTTGAACCAGGTTAGGGATAAAGTCAAAATAAATGGTTTTAAAACATTAATGATCAAGGCACATAATATATCACAAATAGCCCAGCTCACATTTTTATCTATAATTTCATACCACTATAAACAACATGCTAAGTAGCTATATTTATTACTTATTAATGAGAATTTAAAAAAAAAAGAAAAGGAAGAAACTCCGTGACTAGATTTGAGAGCTATTGAACCAATAAAGTGAAACCATCTTGACATTCCTACTTCTTAGCAAACCAGGAAGTTGACCATCTAAAGATAACAAAGATATCTTAGAACATCAACCATACAGGGTTTTTTTTGGTAGCTTTTTAATAAGTATTTCTATGTACACCAGTCTATATCTTTGTGTTCATTTCTCTTGTGGATTAATTCAATTACCTCATATTTTTAGAGGACAAAATGTACAGAAAAAAATACAGTGCTAGTACAGCTTTCTCTTGTGGGGAAAGGCAACTCAGCCTGCCATCTGCAGTGGGCATTGGTCCCTCTCTTGTTGTGCCTCGTGCTTTGTTATGCATGAGTAAGCACATTAGCCTTTTCATTTCATTCATTAGACTTTTAATCCTTGATTAGTGTTTTCAAGATTCTCTCAAATACACAACTTCTTTATTTCCTTTGTGTTTGTTTTCTTTCTTTCTTTTTTTTTTTTCATCTGCACTATGAAGCAAAATTAACAGTTAATCGCAACAATAGCCTTGTTTCTATTGAGACCTCTGGTAAATATATTAGTTTCTCATTGACATGATTAATCATGTGTAGATGAAAAATGAGAAAATATCTTCTAGCCTGGACTATAACAGCAGCAACTGTTTCAAAGTCAGCAAGGACGGTCTGTGTTTTAAAATCTTGAATCACAGTATTCCACCAATCTCACGTGCTCGGTGTGATTTTTGTCTCATAAAAACTCTTGAGTGGATTTCTTAAAAGAAAGAAATCCATTAGGGTTCAGAACTGGTACATTGGGAGTCTCGGAGGCTAGTTATTCGTCACCAATTCTCCAGAAAAAAAATTTTTTTTCTCTTTGTTGCTTTCTTTTCTCCATTAAGCAAGATAAGATAGGTCAGAAAGTTGCTTGTGGAGTGAACAATTAATAACTACACATTCAAGACACTCTTAGCAAACTTTGAAGTCCTGTATTATGCTTAACTTTATTATATATGCAACCTCACACTATCTTTTTACTCATAATTAATCTCACAGGACTAGAAACTCCTCTACCTGATTGCTTCTCCACTTAGGCCATCCTTCCAGCTATGTAATAATATTTTCAACTACTTTTTAACATTTATGTTCATAGACACTGTCTTAAACATACTTTGATCTTGAGGCCAAAACCAGGTAGTAAAGGAGATATATAAATTAAATAGAAATCAGTTCCTAGAAGTCAATATGACAAGTAACCAGCAGTGAAATGACATAAATCATACTTGCACTGAATTTGTGTAGATAATTCATTTCTGCCTAATTTCAGAATATCTTTGGGCAATGATACTGTTAAGAAAGAGTTCATTTAAAAACATTATTAATTTTTGTCTCTTAATCTTTATTTCCACAAGATAGTAGGATCATAAACTGCTTCATTTTTCTTTTCTATTTCTCTCCTTAGGATGCTTCCATTGCACACAGATTCCACATCATGAGAGAAAAACACCCAGAAAAATTCAACAGTAGGTAAGATAACAAATTATAAAATTATAATTGTGGTTTGTTTTGATGAATTATTATGAATATGTTATGAATAGGATCACTATATGGTATAAAACATTTTACTTACAATGGCTGGATAATACATTGGGTGTGTGTGTAACTATTGGGACAAAAGTGTACATGAATTTAATTTTTCCTCTTTGGTTTTAATGAGAATACAGTGAGGAATGCAATGGTCATCTCTAGTCCATTCTCATGTGTGGAAAAGAAGAATTTTGAGTGTCTAAGCTGAAATGATAAGATATATAGGAAGCCTTTACATAGCTAAGGATATGAGGGGTGAACATCCTAAATCCCAAAGGAAAACATGGAACTGTGATTTGATAGTGCTAAGTTACTATGTATTTCAAAGGTGTCAGGTATTTCCGTCCAGTACTGGCCTCAGCCAAAGGGAAAATAAACCAGAGAATTATCAATGCTAACATAAACTAATTTTAAAGATTTATTCTTTGAAGAGAAGAGCATTGACAATCAGAATTAGTTTTGCTACTATAGTAATACACATTTTTCCCTTCCAAATGTAGATGTTGGCTTTTTTGGATATTCAGGGACAATAGGGAAAGGTTTGGTTTTGTATCTTCCCATTTCTAGACAGAAATCCTACTATCTCCCCTCCACCCTCCAGAAAAATGGGACAAAAGAAGTGAATCATCTTGGCTTCAGCTATACCTACTTCTACTGTGTTCATTTCACAACGTTACAAAATCACAATCTGCCTTTCTATGCAGATACTTGATTTATATATTAATGTTCAAAGCCCAAGGCTCTGTAGCCCCTGTATGTGGCGAGTTTAACAACCCTCAAAATCATAATTTGTGCCATTAGGTTTTGCCTTTCCTCTCATAGTTGAGCCAAGTACAATTCTGGTTTAAAGAAAATGGAAGATGTATATATATGAGTATGTACATATACACATCATATCTTTAGAAGAATTATTAACAAAAATCTCTTTACTCTGGGTTCCTCCTGGAAAAGGGAACTAAATGGTTGGGGTGGAGACTAAATTTTTACTGTATATCTTTGTGTGTATGAATTTTATGCCATTTGTATTATAAAATTTAGTGGAGATCTCATTAAAATTTTGTACCTGTAAGTTTTTATTTTATATAGAATAGACACTTTCATTTTACAAGATTTAATTTTATTTCATGAAATATATGAAAATAAATTGATCTAACAATGAGCTCATAGTCACCTTATAGTAAATTTCAGCACATATTAATATACCTTGAATGTCCTGGAAATGAACATAACTGTTAATGCACATAAAACCAAATTATAAAATCTAGACCGTGCTTGCTCAGGTGCCATCCCATGAAGCATTCCCGTGTTGATATTCATATGTTAACATATGAAGCAATATGAAGCATTTCAAGCAAAAAAATAATTGTTTGAGAATGAGGCATGCAGTGTCCCCCATCCAGGAGTTTCACAATTTTAAAAGCCCATTAAAGACTTTAAGGGGGAAGAAAAGCTTTAATTGGGAAAAAAAGTTTGATAATGCTTGGGGCACCTGGGTGGCTCAGTGGGTTAAAGCTTCTGCCTTCAGCTCAGGTCATGATCCCAGGGTCCTGGGATGGAGCCCCACATCAGGCTTCCTGCTCAGCAGGGAGTCTGCTTCCCCCTCTCTCTCTCTGCCTGCCTCTCTGCCTACGAAAGATCTCTGTCTGCCAAATAAATAAATAAAAATCTTAAATAAAAAGATTTTATAAAAAAAAGTTTGATAATGTTTAAGGCATTTTTGTTCCAAACTTAGCAGAGAGAGAGAGAGAAACAGAAGAGATGGTGGCAGAGGAAAGAAAGGAGTATTAAAAGTATAGAGAAAGTACAGCAGTGTATTCATGTGATAATCACATTGACATACTGTATGCAAGAATGCCAGTATTTATGATCTTCTCTCAAGTGTCCGAGGTAATAAAACTTCTATTATTCACATATATCTACGTAATTTTTTATTATTGATTGCAGTACTAATTTATGACATTCCTTACTGCCCAATGTGTGGTTAAATTCTATGTACAGCAGTGTGTTTGTACACATCCCAAAGTATTTAAAAGGTGTAAAACTATATCCTTTTGAAGCTTATTTGTAAATTTGAGGGATGAATACCTTGTATAGTTTAAGGGGAATATTTCATTTGGAACAGTGTTAATATAGAAAACACCTTTTAGATTGGCATACTTCCCATGTTTCTGTTGTGAGTTCAGAGAATGCCAGGTGTATAGTAGAAGCTCAATGTATTTTCTGTTTTTTAGCTAACGACTCTAAAATTGCATGTATAACCAGGTCAGTTAGACATATACATTTCAAACTGTACTTTTGCAGATTGTCTTCATTCGGAATTACAAGCATCTAGATAATACCCTAAACCATAATGCAACATATTCAGAATACGAAAATTTTCTAATACATTTTTATGAGGAATATTGTGCACAAGCAAATTCATACTTAAAAGGGCAGATTTTCAGATATCAACTCTTTCGTATTTTGAGGGATTTGCAAATGGATTTTTTTAAATAGTCCTAATGATGGTGTTTCAGATCAGATCTCTTGTCACAATAAATCATATGCCATTAATATTATCCTCTAGCATGCTCACCTTGAAATTCATTTATATTTTAAAGAACCTGATGTTTCTAACATTATCTTAAGGAAATTAATTACCAAAATATATAGTTCTCTCTATGCTGCTTCTGACAGAAATTGAAAGAACTGGGGAAGATAATGATTTTTCCGGTGCTTAGGAGAGTGCTAGTTGAGAGGTTTATATCGTATTCTTTTCCAAATTTTTATGTTAATCTAAGTTAACTGTTGAAAGGAAGTATGCTGTTTAACTTTCTAAACTTTGAGATATTCTTCAAACAAATCTTTCTCATTATTTTAGATTCAAACAATCCTTAAACTATTTATGCTACTATTATTAAAACCCTTTATTACATGATACCAGTATTTAAAACACTAACTTGTCTATTACTATTAACTATCACGTTTGTGCTCTTGTAATTAACATACATTACTGGTCCCCCTGGTCTATTGAGAGTAGAGCATTGTAAGTTCTTACTTTAAAACAATGATATCAATCATTGTATATTGGCACACTGAAATATGCATCCATTAAAATGATCATTATAAGAATTTTGAAAAAAATACAAAACTGCTTAATTCCATGAGTGAAATCTTACAACACTGACAAGGACTTACAAGTAATATGCAAAATGGAACTAGTTATAGAAACAGTATTGGTGATGTTACAAAGAGTTATTAATATTGTAGTTATAGCTTGTTTTCAAAGAATTAATTCAAGTTTCTAATAAACAATAAACAACACTTGATACAGTTTGCTAGCAAACACTGATGGCCCACAATATTCCACAAAGATACTATTTCACTAAGTCCATAAGTAAGTGCTTATTTAATAAGTATCTGGTCTCAAACCTCCTGAATGAGACAAAGATCGTTTTTTTAGCCTCCTTTTCAGAGGAATATACTTCATTCCTGTTCTACTTTCTGCTTTTTATGAGGAAATCTACAACTAGAAAACTGAAATTGGTGTGTGAATTTAAGTAAAGCAGTTTAACTCATCCTCTGTGTAATATCAGATGTGTCGGAGGACCTTACCCTTCACCTGTGTGAAGGAAGAAGCAAAACAGACAAATTGGTATACCAGACTTATACTTCATCACTATATTAATAAACCCTAATATAAAAGAGAAGCTAAGCTCTCCAAATTACCCAAGAAATTAAGGGCAGACATGAATTTAGAAAATTTGCCTTTAAAATTACATTCATTCTGTGGAGTGATTCCGTCTTCCTCCTCCCCACCCCCCCTTAACAGTAGGCTTGGGGAGATCTTAGAGTGAGACTCTTTCTGGGAGTTTAGTATCTATACATGGCATGGAACACAATGAGCCCTTTGTAGGTATTTGCTAAATGTATTTACTAAATTATTTATTACTGAGTGGTATATTTGTCTTTTAAATACCTAACTACTTTTATAGTTTACCCTTTTTATAGTACCAAAACTGTAATAGAAAAAATAAAGTTGAAATATGCCTAGAATGAGTCTTAATTCTAAGTAACTATTCTTTTAGGTGCTAATAATGCCTTTTTAGTTTCTCGCTATGGTGTTATGTACTTCATTTCCAAAGACCCTAAAAATATCAATAAACAAGTGAAAATTCTCCTGTATAAATCTCTGAGCATTGTGAATGTCTTGCTAATGAATAATACAAGCTTTGTAGATTTGTTTAGTGCTTGTTATCTTCAACTTTATAGGTCAACAATATGTAATTATCAATTATTAATATTTTTCTGGTGATAGTGAACTGAAGACAGTATAAAAAAATCACTCCCTCTTTTTCTCTCTCTCTGTAGTAATTTTGTAAGGTGTATATCATATGATATTAAACCAAAGATAATAAAACAAATTTTGCATAAATGATAAGAAAAGATATTTTATGGAAGCAAATATTTTTATGGTCAAAATAACTCATAAAATATCCTTATTGATTTTGACATGCCAATTTCATACTTGTATTTATTTTAAACTGTGTATATGTATATATGTTCTTAACTTGGAAATTGGATTTTTCCATATATTCTGTACTATATTATATTATATGTGATTATATTATATTATATGTGATATATTATAATTTCCAAGTTAATAGAGAAATAAAACTTACAATTTTTTTTAACTTTCCAGCTTGTTTTAGGGGCAAAGCAGACAGACAAGAATAATGAAATAAAATTGTTGATTAGATAGACAGAAAAGTTCCAGCTAAAATTTAAGAATAAAATGTGGGGTTGAGAATAAAATAATATTTCAGTAGTGATAGAAAAATTCTGTATCATAACCAGATATTTCTATTTATTATTAAAGACCAATGGGAAGTTATTTTTCTGAATTCAGTAAAATGAATTTTTTAGAGCTTTAAGAGGAATGCTCAAATTCTATCTTATATCATGATGACATCTTCATATATCAGATTTTCCCCATATACTATAAATATGTTTAATGTGTGTTTAATAAAAGCCAGTTAAAATGATCTTTCAATGAATTTCATGATATGTCTTACATACATATCTTACCTTTTTAAGTCAATCACAATATGGCAAATAAAACAAGATATTCCTTCTGTTTTATCTCTGAATGTTTTTAGTATATACATTTATAGATTTTCATTTATAGGAATTCATCTTTTCTTACACTTTGAAATTATAAAATTTTACATAATAACTTATTGGTATTTTTTACAATCTGTAGAATAATTGATTTTAAATTAAAGATGTATTCATAATCCATTAAGAACAATGTATATGAAGACAGAATGGAGTCTGCATTGTCTTTAAGGCATTTGACCTCACTTTTGCAACCATCAGTAAACACAGCTTCATTATTGTATAGTGAAACATTTTATTTATTTAACAATGTACACAATTCCACTTTATGTAAAGGGTACCATCTTTTATATACTAGGGAAATAGTACTACTGATATTAAAAATTAAACATTTTTATTATTAGTATGCTGAATAAAATCTATATTTATTAGAAAAGTTAGTGTTGTACAGGGACCTTTTGGACAAAATTATATTATTGTGAGAATTCTGTATCCTAAATCATTTTTATGTTTTCATTTTCTGTATGCCTAACCAATTTTTGTCTTTTCAAAAAAATAGAAAGATACTCATTTTTCATTCTCACTTAGAATGACTACTCAATTATATCGTTTAGATAACATTCCTTTACATTTTTTGTGTCAGCATAATTATTAAATCAGTGTTCCCACATGACTAAACTATGATCTGTGTATAAGCCATTTAGTGCATAGATAAATAGGTGATTGGTAATATACAGACATACATAGATGTATGCATATATATCCGTGATGCATAGATTTATATATATGTGTACCTATATATTTTCTGAGAGTTTCACTTTTTCATATTATGTAAATTTTTCATAACTATATGTATTCTTATTATATGTATATTTATCATATAAGGCTTTTAAGATAATTTACTAGTAGTTGTGCTATCCTCTTCATGTATTTTCATTTGTATGTTGAAACACATTTAGATATTTCATCTGAGCAGGTAGCAATATGAATGGTTATATGAGTCAGAGTTGTGTGCATACTGATACAGGGCATTCAATCCACCTGAATCTTCCTGCAATATTTCCTGGTTTCATTAAATCAGAATACTCACTTTTGTTTCCAGGCTGTTCAAAATCATGTTTGTAAGATAGTTCTTTGGAATGGAATGAGAACTTGAGGGTAAATGAGGAAGAGATCCAATGACTTTTCCTCCTTCCTTTTTTGTCTCTCTCTGTTCTCTCCAAAGTTCTTATTTCCTCTCTCTCTCTCTCTTTTTTTCTTTACTCTTGCCACTACAGCCGAGTAACACAGCTATCGGTGAAGGTCCTGAATGGATAAAATAGCGCTCATCTGCTATTCATTTGGCTGATTATTTCTTTTGCAAACACTTATTAAAGGAGCTCTTATTTATTTAAAAAGATTTTATTTATTTATTTGACAAAAAGATAGATCACAAGTAGGCAGAGAGGCAGGCAGAGAGAGAGTGGGGGAAGCAGGCTCCCCGCTGAGCAGAGAGCCCGCTGTGGGGCTTGATCCCAGGACCCTGAGATCATGACCTAAGCCGAAGGCAGAAGCTTTAACCCACTGAGCCACTCAGGCGCCTCAGAGGAGCTCTTTTCATATGATGGAATCCAGCTAGACACTGAATTTTTCCTGTCTGTGAGGCAAATGAGGAAAATGAATTTGGGGTTACATAGAAAGCATAGTGATAGGTTGTGCAGAAAAATATAAACAGGAAGAAAAGGTTACATTGTATTAATACAGAGGAGAGAATATTTCCTGGGGCTCCCAAGTTGGTGACCATTTAGCTCTAAATGATGTATATTGAAGTAGGGGCCACTTATATGTTCTCTGATTTAGCTGAGGAAGGAAAAACATTTATTTCTAGTTTCTGTTTGCCAGATACTTACATTTTATTAGTATCATTTTCATGCAAATATTCTATAAATTTTCTTGTTTGATTTTGCCTTTCTTTTCCTGGGATTTGTGTTTTTGCTTTACATGTATTTTGCATGTGTTTTATGCAAAAGTTTCATGTACACACACTCACATACACACACACACAAGCACATAGTCACTTCCTAGGATACCAAATTAAGAAAAGAGATTTGTGAACTAACAGTAGTTAATTCAGGGATGTCTACAAAATCACAACTGAATAATCCAAGATACAGTGAATTTTCCTATAAGAAAGAGTACCAAATGGTAAGAAAGGAGTTTAGGGAAAACATTTCTACCCATTATTACAGATTCGATGCCTGCGTGGAAACTTATGGGAAATATTTGTGAAATTAAAACACTTAAGTAAATTATTTCTTGTTTGTTATAAGATGACATTATATACACATACATATATATTTGTGTATAAATTTTATTTTCAGATTTACATATGTATAGTTATATACATATGTAAATTTCATACATATGTAAATTTCAATTAGTGCACAGTAAATAAATGATCAATTTTAGGCAAAAACAAAAGATAGGCTTAACCATCGGTTAAAGCTGATGTTTCTGGGAACCTTATCCCTAGTTTACAAAGTGCTTTTGTATTAAAAACTACTAAAGGTCCTACTTCCTTTGTAACCAGGCCCACTCCCTTTTTCAGATTAGTCTGTGGAACTATAACAAGAACCACTTGTGCTCTGGGGACTGAGGGGATCCACTGAACTAATGAGACAAGGGACGGCTGACTTTGGGGAAGGAGCATTGACCAATATCAATGACAGAAATTTTTCTTTTGGACATTCATAGATATTTGGAATTGAATATCATCCAATTGTTCTGTTCTTTAGTATAGATACAGCTTTAGTATAGATACAGCTAGTTCCATATAAATTAGTTAATTTGATATTAAGTTTAAATATCTAATTTATAATATCCATATGCTTTAGAAGTCAGTTATCAATAATATAAAAGTGTTTTTTTGGTTGTTATAGAATAAACTCTCTTGATTCTTGGTAGAAATAATCCTTGGGAACAATTTTGAGAACACTTTTTATATCACCTTTTATAGGACATATTAAGTATACAGTAAATCTATCTTGAACTCTTTCCAAAGAGGTTAATCACCTCATTATAAGGTAATTTTACCTAGAATAATCCTCTAGCATGGCTAATTGGAACTAATTTGGTGTTCTCCATTGCCTCTTGTTCTACTTGAGCATTAGTTACTGACGGCTTTCTTTTGGGAATACGTATTCTTATACAGATATGTTCAGCATTATTTTCTGACTGAGCATAATTAATCCTAATATATTAATCTCAAATGGCTAATGTACTTTAAAAAAAGAAGAAGAGTTCCCTGATGTAAATTTTTTTGAAGAGAAAAATAATATTCTCACTTAGGCAACATTTTGAAGTTTGTATATCCTGTTTTATATTTCTACATGACTGGTATTTTCACCAAGTAGAGAATCTTACTTTTCACCAAGTAGAGAAAAAGCAACATATATATATACATATATATATACATATATATATATATATGTATATATATATACACATACACACACATACATACATACATACATATACATATATACACACACACAAGTCCTAAAATATGAAGAATTTATTTCCTCAGTGGGTAAGATTTCTGGAAAGAATTAGAAAGTAGAAGTACAACATCTTGATTTATTATGATTTTTAATTGTAATTTCTCTGTATTTTCTCTGTATTTCTCTCTGTAATTTCTCATCTTTGCTTCTAGCAAGAAAAATACCAGAAACTCTATATAGCTTTATTGTATTTTTTAAGATTTTATTTTTATTTTTAAAACAAATTTTTCAAAGATTTTTATTTATTATCTGACAGAGAGAAAGACAGCGAGAGAGAAAACACAAGCAAGGGGAGTGGGAGAGAGAGAAGCAGGCTTCCTGCTGAGCAGTGAGCCCAATGAAGGGCTTGATCCAAGGACCCTGGGATCATGACCTGAGCTAAAGGCAGACACTTAACCACTGAGCCACCTAGGTGCCCCTAAGATTTTATTTGGCAGCATTTATAAGGGGCCAAAAATATGCTGAGAATTGTCCATGTATCTCTGTTTCATAACAAACTATTTGCCAACACATAACTAGGGTTCACTATTCTTTACCCATTAAGATTGTTCCTGTGTCATCTATACCCTCACTAATGGCTTCCTAAGGCTTGTCATTGTCTACCTGTCCCTTCTAGATTCTGTTCATCCTTCAGTTCTGAAGCAAATACTGTGGCAACATTTTACTTCCACAGATCAAAAATCTCTTCTGTTTTCTCTGGCTACACAACAAACTACTTAAAAGCTTGGCAATATAAAATAGCCATTTGATGTGCGTAGCTTCCATGGGTCAGCAATTCAAACAGGGCAAAACAGGGATGACGTATCTCTTTCATCATCTCCAGGTCCTCAGTTGGGCAGACAGGATTGGAAGTGATTGGATTGGCTGGAGGCATGGTTACTCTCAAGTCTGGTTGCTGATGCTGGTTGTTGGTTGAGATTTATCTGGAGCATTGTGTTGGTCAGTGACCTTTCCTTCCTCTGTCTTTTGTTCCATCCAAGCCATAACAGTTTAGATGATGCCTGCCCACACTGGGGAGAGTCATCTACTTTGCTGAGTCCACCAATGTAATGCTAATCTCATCCAGAAATTTACACACACACACACATACAAATTATGTTTAATCTGGACACCCTGTGGTCAGTCAATTTTTGTCACGTAAAATTTTGTCACATAATATTAACTGTCAGAGCACCTGCAGTTGACTTCTTTATGTGGCCTGGGCTTTCTCAGTGTGATAGCTTAGTATGGCCATACCTGTGAATGGCAAGCTCAGGCCTCCACAAGTGAGTGTCTCAAGAGAACAGGAGGAAGCTATATGCCCTTTTTTCACTTAGCTTTGGAAGTCTTAGAGTTTCGTGTTTACTGTACATTGATTGACAGGCTTTCATGATCACGAAACTTAACCAGACTATTTGGCGTTGAATATTAATCCTGCATATATTTCCTTATCCCATTCCTCTCCATCCTCACAGTACCCATTTCTAGCATTCCCCCATTCTTTTCAGGCCTTCTTGATTTACTCTTAGAAATGACCCTGACTTCTATTTCAATAAGAAAAAATTAAAAACACCCCATAGTAAGTGATGAACTTAACTCCCAATACCAGAGCAACAGTGCATCTGCATCCACATCCGTCCTTCCCTCAACCTTTGAACATAGCAGGTAAGCTAGCTGTCTCTTATGACCTGTGACCTGTGTCCTCTCTGTCCCACAGCCACCATCTCTTTCCCTCAACCTTGGAGCAGACTTTAACCCTCTCTCCTACATCTTCCCTGCCCAACCACTCCAAGTTCTTTTCTAACAGCTTCCAAACAAGCTATGCCTAGTTTCTCTTCATTGTTAACAACAACAAAAAAAAGTCTCCCGATCTTGCTTTTCTTCAGCTTACCTCATGTCTTTTATCATCTTCACAACCAGACTCTGAATAAATTATCACTACTGTCTGGTTGCTCATTCATTCCATTTTGAAAACCATTCCAATCAGATTCTCTTTATGTGTAAGTGAAAACTGTTCTTACACACACACACACACACACACACACACACATAGTTTTATATATATGGTATATATATATTTTTTTGGCCTCTACAGAAATTGAATTTGAATTTGTCATTTACTCTCATCCTAAAACTTCTCCTGCTTTGGTCCATAAAATATGCTGTTTTAACTGCTCCAACTCAGTTTGAATTTATTTATGACTTCCTTCTGTCTAATCAATCCATGATTGTTCTTGGTCCTCAGAATTCTGAGATAACACTCTTCCTTAGTTTATCTTCTCTTCTCAAATCTCTTCAGACTTAAAGATTGATCTTTTTAAAATGCTTTCTTTTCTTGAACCAACTAATTGCTCAAATCCTTACTAGGCCCTCTACGATCTGGTTCCTTGCCTGACTTTGGGCCTTCTCTCTGAGTTTTGTCTTTGCCTTTTGTTACGTTTGCCTTTCCCAGCCTTTTATGTTCAGTAGACTGAAGATACCTGCTTCCATGCTGCTTCCTAAGGATAGTGCTCCCTTGTTCCCCCATCTAGATCAGGCTCTCAAACCACTCTGCACTTCCTTTTTGTAGAATTTGTAGAGGACTAATACTTTGAAATATTACTTGGTATATTGTTTTAAATTCCTTCATGTATTTTGCTTTAACTATCTGGCCCATCCTTTTCCCAAACTATGCTTTTAATGCATTTACCACTTCATGATTGGGTTAGGAAGAAAGAGATTACAGTTCTCAGTGATTACATTTCAAGATACTTGAAATTCATGTCAGGGACCAAAGTTTGAGAATAGTTTTGGAAATTTCATAATTCTGAGTTATAAATATCAAAAGTAGAGGTCTGAAGGACTCAAAGTATGAGATGTGTGTTAAAATCATGATTCTGATATAGAGATCTTGAAGCGATCTGAAACAATAGGAAAGCTTTATTTAAAAATGTGTGTATTTTTTGTGGCACTTCCAATGTGTTTGGCAATATATAGTTAACTAGTAAGTACTTGGGAAATTACTATTGAAACTTATGGTACATGGGAAATCATGATAGTGGAACTAGGCCAAGCAAATATTGCAAATAAAGGGAGATTTTACTGATTGCTATTTCTGATATTGTTTCTGTAAGAATTTTTCATTTTTATTTTTAAAAATCTAATTATGCTTTTGTCAGACTTTCAACTTTTCAGAATACTCGACTTCATTTTTTTTAATGTAGGCTTCATTACAATATTAAGCCTAACAAATCTGTAGAATCGTTAATGCAGAATAATGTTTATTTTTGTTTACGTAGACACACGTACATGGCTTTTATTAAAGTTATTGGGATGAAGCCAGATGTTTGTTTTGTTTTAGCACATTTTTTTGCAATTTGATGTTTAGTATTTTTAAACTATTTTTTTCTTACTGTGGGAAAACATATATAACACATTTCACTCTAATTATTTTTATGTGTACATGTCACTGGCATTAAGTACATTCATCATATTGTTGTGCAACCATTACCACTGTCCATCTCCAAACGTTTTTAACTTCTGAAACTGAAGCACTGTGGCTGCTCAACAGTAACTCCTGTCCTCGCCATCTTCCCAGAGCCTGGCAACCATTATTCTACTTTATGTATCTATAAATTTGACTCCTCTAGATACCTCCTACAAATGGGTCTGTGCAGTATTTGTCCCTTTTTGGATTCTTTCCTTTAACATACCTTTAGTTCATTTTGTAGCACGTGTCACCATTTCCTCTTGCCTTCCTCAGGTTAACCACTGTTCCATTGTATGTACATACTTCATTTTGTTTATCTGTTCATTTGCTGATGGACATTTGAGTTGTTTCCATCTTTTGGCTATTGTGAATAAAACTGCTAAGGATAATGATGTACAAATATTGGTCTAAGTCCTAAGCTAATTTTAAAGGCATTTTAAATTCTTTGAAACTCAAGTTTAAAAAATGTTATAATCTACATTAGAATAATTTTATCCAGAATGGACATTAGACAGGGCTCAGGACATCTCGGTCTTCTAGTAATGAAGTAATTGGGTGTTTTCTGGGTTTCATTCTCTTCCTTCCTTCCTTTCCTTACTTTATCATTCCTTCCTTCTCTCTCACCCTTTTCTCTGCATCTTTGGAGTATAATAGAAAGAGAAGTATTGTTCAATACTGACTTTTCTTTAAAACCTATATGGGCCTCTTACTTTATTTTAGTATTCCCTTGACTTGCTATGTAATGTGCCTTTTAAAACTAGGTCACTCCTCTTCTCTTTAAATTTTTTTAAGTGCTGAGAGAAAACTGAATAAAAGTATTTAAGAAACTAAGTAATCGCCAAATAGGAGATGTACCCCATAACCAAAATGTAAATGTTTTATGTACAGACATAAAATATATACAATTTTCTTAGACAAATATTGACTCATGAGAAATTAATTACTTCTCATTTTATGGCCTAATGTTCCGGTATTCTAAGAATACTCTTTTACCTATCATTTATTCAGTAAAGAATTAAAGATATGCATATTTCTTTTCATTTTGAAAATAAAATGATTACTGCTAAGTTTTGAAAAAAACAAAAACAAAAACAACAAAGTTCACAGTTTAACACTGGCACTCATAAGGCCATTTTATATTATTTTCCATTATTTTTAATGTGTAACTTGAGAAATATTTATTATACTATGAAAGTGCTTGGAAAATAAGTAAGGTTAATAATTAAATATTCTGCCTGCCCTTGAAAAGTCTTTTGTCCAGCAGGGGAGCCAAACCAAATATCTGTTTTAATCACAATAAAATGTGGTAAAGACCATCACTGAGGTTAAGTGCAGAATTGAGTGCATTGTGCTGCCAGGGGGAAGTGTCTATTTCTGTCCGCAGTGAGGAAAGAAGACATCCCTCCAAAAGGTATTCTTGTACCCATACCACTCCTTAGAGCATTGTCACCAAGTTCCTCCACCAGAAGTCACATATGTCCCTTGTGCTCACATTATGTCTCACACTGTGATGCACTCACCCTACAAGGTAGGAGGAATTCAGGAAAATGCCATCTTCTGGGGCGGGGGACGGGGGGCAGGGGGTCATGTGCCCACTTAATGCCTGGAGGTGTTAGTGTTAGCAGAAAGAAAGGAAAATGAATAATAGGGGTCATTCAGCAGTCTCTGCCAAAGCTTTTCTATATTATAAAAATGATTTGGACTTTTCATAGCCTTCAGGTTTCTTAATTCATTGTCTTGGCTTTAAGCAAGTCACATCTAAATTTCTAAGGCTCTCATCTTTTCCTGGACCTGTTTAGTAATGTAATAAAATTACTTCTAGGTACTATGAGAAAACCTTATGTCACAAAACCTGCTTGTAGCGTAAGCAGTCAGCCCCCCATTTATATGCTTTTATAGGTTTAAATCTTTGCATGACCATGTATCTCTAAGCAGACCACATACCACTTGTGCCATCCTTGTAACTTGCTGATAACTTTATTATTCACTGTGATGGCATAATTTGTTTTATTTGCACACATAGCTGTATTCAGTTATTTACACACGGGGTTTTTTGCATATTTTCACCTTACTGTCGTTAATATTTTTCTTCATTCATTCTGTTTTAATTTTTAAGGCATGTTTGAAGTAAGAGGGTCATTTGGAACTTTGATGATCACATCTAAGGCCCAGAAACATTTGTGCAATGTGATTCATGTCATCTCTGAATTTATCAATATAAAATCTGTGTTCACACTCAATTACTTTAATTTTATTTTTTTTTACATTTCATACTAGATGCTTTATCCTGTTTTGTATTCACCCAATGATCTAAGCAATATTCAAATTTATTTAAACTAACAGTCATGTGACATAAAGGAAAGAATGCACAATCTTATAAAAGCTTTCTATTTCTATCTGTTCATTTTGCCATTTTTTATTAAAGTTTATTTTAAAAAGAAAAAAGGGCCTGGGTTTCTCTGAAAACTTAAAATCATGCCACAGTACTTAGTACCCATCTTATTTTTATTGTGAATTCTTTGTAGCCTTGTACATAGAATTATAGATCTAATAGTTGTCTTTTGTTATATCAGTGTATTAGAACAAAACTCATCATTAATTCTTCTCGAAGGCTGGACTGTTCTAGATAGTGAACCAAACGGTTCTGCTGGGTTATTTTATTTAATCAACACACAACCCTAGGAGATGGTTACTATTATTATCCCTTTTTTTTACCTATTAGAAAACAGAAGTATAAGTAACTTGCCCTTACCTAACCAAAAATGGTCCAGATAAATAGTTAATGCATATCTCCTAACTAGAAAAGGTTTTTATTGCTCAGGGTAAAAGGTAAGTTTGATACCATTCCAGTCACTGAGTTAGTATGGGGAAAGATGCATGCAAACACGCACATACAGTATTGTGGGGTGAATGCATACTCAGAGAATCACACCTAAAGATACACAGGAGAAAATAATGCTCATGTAGTGGTGGGGTGGTAGTCCTAGGAAGGCTTTGTAGAAGACATGATACCTGGATGTCTTTCTAAAAGTTAAGTAGTACTTTGCAAATAACTGGAGTCAATAGAAGAGATATCATGTATTAAAGTGGCATAAAACACATCAATATGTGGTGGCGACAAGGAGGGAAGGAAGAAAGAAGTTAGGGAAGGAGGGAGAGAGGGAAGGAAGGAAAGAAAGAAGGAAGAAAGGGAGGAAAGAAAGCCAATCTGAAATGTGAGAAATGGAGGATTGAAGGGCATTTGTTGATCATACTCATCAAGAAGATCTTGGGTCATCCTATGGGAAACATGTACTTTATATTTGATGTAATATGAAATCATTGCAAGGCTTTAAACAAGAACATAAGATGAAGGAAATGTACTTTTAGAAGAGAAAAGTGGTTACTGTTCCCCAGCTTAGTAATTGGTACGGGTATGAATGTGGATGTGAAGGAAGGCAGAATGGTAACAATACTAATTAAGAGGTGATTATAGGGGACACCTGGGTGGCTCATTGGGTTAAAGCCTCTGCCTTCGGCTCTGGTCATGATCCCAGGGTCCTGGGATCGAGCCCCGCATCGGGCTCTCTGCTCAGCGGGGAGCCTGCTTTCCCCCTCTCTCTCTGCCTGCCTCTCTGCCTGCTTGTGATCTCTCTGTCGAATAAATAAATAAAATCTTTTAAAAAAAGGTGACTTATAAGAAGGAGAGATGGTGGTTGGAGGAAGATTATGAATTTGGTTCAGTATCTGTTGAATGGGAGGTATCTGTGGTATATCCAGGTCAGTTACATAGACAGGAGATCATTGTACTAGCCCAGGATTTGGTAAGTTGTCTGGGATGGAGATGAAAAGCTAGTATAATAAAGGAGCCATTTTTGCTCCATCATCTGTAAACTGGAACATCGAAGAAATCCAGAGTAGTGATAAGTGGATTGTTTGAATTTGAAGTATACTTTTTATAATAAATACTACTTATGATTTTGAAGACTGTGACTTAAAATCAATGGTGAATTAATTATATTTTCATATATTATAAAATATAATTATATATAATTAAAGTATTGTAATTATATAGATATTGTTAACTACTGGTTTTATCAGAAACGCCTATTTAGCATTTATTTAAATCATTTGTCTATTTAGACTATCAAAAGTATTTATTTAGGCATAATAAGTTAGTAAATTGTTCCTTTAATTTTGGGGGCACGCAATTTAAGAATCTAACTTCATTGTGACCCTCACAGAAAATTCATGTTGTCACAATACTTATAATTCAGGTCAAAGTCACATTCTTTCGTAAAGTTTCCATACATTCTGAATTCCAGAAAGTAAGAAGCTTTAGGGTGTCCTTTTTATAAGCGATGCTTAGACTTTCTGATTTAATGAAGTTGAATAATCCAGCCAGCAGAGGGCGCCGGCGCACATGCACTTCTTCTTTGCAGTGATCCTTGTGATCCAGAAAACACAGGGAGAGTCCCTTTTAATAAGCACACTGGCAAAGCAGTTGTTTTTGTTGAACGTTGTGTTAATGTCAGAACTTAGATATTTATACCAGTGGTCCTTCTCATGTGAAAGTTTGCGTGTCTTTTAGAAAAGTGTACTTTGAATTGTATTTGAATGCCAGCCAGCCACACTTGAGAGTCTGAAATAAAATGCCAAAATCTGAGCAGTCTGTGGTGGGAGGTCGAAGGTCATCTGTTACCTGAGTCTTGCTGACTAATTAAGGAGCTTTCTATCACATTTGACGAACAAGAGCAGTTTTAATCTGATGTGGAAGAGACTTTACTTCAGTGAAACTAAAAGTCAAAGTGTTGAACTCCTTTGTAATTGTAGCATTACTAATTAAATAAATGCCAGAATGTCTGAAACAGTTTTCTAATTGGAACTGAGGGCATTCTAAGAAAAAATTCTTATTAAAAATAAAATTCTTAGATAATTTAGGAATGATAGCATTGCTATGGTATAATGCTTAGGTTATTTAAAGGATTTTTTTTCCTACATAGATATCTGGTTTAGAAGTATTAAATAATTCTTAAAAAATATTTTATAAATATCTCAAAAATGCAAGTAATACTATACTTCATTTAAAAGCATTTTAACAAATCTCATATTTTACATACATTTATGATTATAATTTTTCTTGTATTTCCAATTTAGATGAAAGCAGATAAAGAGGATATATATATATATATTTTTATACACATAGTGGCTTTTCAGTGTGCAGAAATTATTGGCCACTGTGTATTTTAGGCAGTCACTTAATATTGACTTGTTTTTAATGATGCATACCCTTTTAAATACCTCTTTACTAGTATATCATGATTTCTTGTTATTATAACAGACAGCATGCTTTTAAATTTACATACAATTAAATATATGATGTATCTGTGTAATGCCAGAAATATGTTTACTTTTAAAAGCTGATATGAAACACATTTGTTTTTATGTTGTTTTTTTTTAAGATTTTATTTATTTATTTGACAGACAGAGATTACAAGTAGGCAAGAGAGGCAGGCAGGGAGAGAGAGGAGGAAGCAGCCTCTCTGTGGAGCAGAGAGCCTGATGTGGGGCTCGATCCCAGGACCCTGAAGAGAAGTTAATGCTGTCATTTCTACCTTATCCAACACAGTGAAAGTGTAGTAAACTGTTTAAAAACCTGTGGGAAGTTAATTTTAATGTGTAATAGTGTGTGTGTGGGGGGTCCCTTCTCTTGTCTTCATTCAATGAAGCTTATAACAATTTTATTTGCCAAGATGATGATTATTTAATAAAGTGACAAACTGTCCCACTGATAGGATACATTAATTTGCCTCTAAAGCTGTTCCTTGTCCTCCATAAAAAGGTGATAATTAGGTTTTCAGATTATAATAAAATAATCATGTCACTTATGTAGATGTTTGTTAAAATATATTTTATCTTCTACAAACTTGAAACAATTAAAAGCTGTAAAATATTTTTCTGTGTGAACTTCTAGGTGAACACAGCTAATACACTAAGTTAATTTTAAGCTGGCTTGACTCTGAAAAATTTAACAGTTTGAAAAATAAGAAGTGATTATCTTTTCCAATGAAACAGTGGTATTAGTAGGCTGTGCTAGAACATCTACCTAATAAAATAGCACTCATTCATATACTGATTTAATTTCTTCTTTTGTCCATACAAAGTGTGCAATTTAATCTTTGGAAAGTCACATAGAATCATTTTGTACATGTGTATTAACACCCTCAATTTCTAATGTTTTGGAAAGTTTAAATTATTGTTAGATAGTGCACATGATTACATTTCAATTTTTAGCCTTATATTACACAACATTAACTGGATCCCACATCTGAATGCCTTAAAAAGTACTCTGTGGTGTTTGAATTTCCAACAGTGAAAACACTGTTTATAAAAACAAACCACTAAGTGACTTTTTAAAAAGAAAGACTCTTTCATTGCCTTGGGGTTGATGATAGTACATTGTCTTAAAGTTATAAAGCCCAGTCTTCTCTAGCCTTAAATAACCAAAGGTAATTTCCTCTTCTTAAAGTTTGCAGAGAATTAAAAACTTCCCAAAATCTATTTCCTGACCAAGTTGGAGAATGTTCAGTGCACATTCATTTAAAATATCTTTAAATGCTCTGACTCAATTACTTTTAATAGACTGGAAAATGTTTGGTGTAGCTTTGAATGCACAGCATAAATGGTTGATTTTAGTTAGAAAACATACAAAATTAGTTCCTGTGCACAGGTAATCTCTAGAGAAATAGAAGCAACCAAGAAATCTTATCGAAGGCCATCGTATATGTACTGGAAATGTCATATACTTGCTTTGCACATGTTGTGTACAGAATTATGACACAAATGAAGTTACGGTAAGATATTGGCAAGATAAAAAAGGGATTTTTGTTGATAATGTGAAAAAAAGCCACATCTGTTTTTATTCATCCTGCACTTACTTCTTTGAAGAAGCTTTTATACAGCTGTGAAAACCCAGGGAGCTTTGTACAAAACAGTTTGACAAATGTTCATGATTCTACACCAATGAAATGCATTTTAATTTCATTCAGAATGTTCCAAGCTCTCTAGGACATAAACAGTAATAAAACTCATATTGAAGCTATTTCTGTGATTTTTTAACTTCACTGTTCAAATGATACAAGCAACTTTTTCTGGTCCTCATTAAGAAATGTAGAGAATTCTAAGCAGAGTTTACACAAGAAAAAGTACACTGATGATTTGGAAGTTTGGACCTGATATTGAGTTCCATAAATAACCATGAAACACGATATGATGTCATACAAAGTATACCAGTTTCCAGTTCTATTTATGTCTGAGTTCTGAGTCTGCTTCTTACCAGCTCTAAAACCTTGGGTAAATTATTTAGAATTTATGATCCTCCATTTCATTGCCTGTAACAACAGAATAGTAATTACTAATTACTAGTTCTCAGGGTTGTTATAAGATTAAGTTAAATTTAATAATGCATATAATGTAGGTAATATAATACCATTTCCTTTCATTTTTATCTGCATCAGAATTTGCTATCAAAACTATAGTTGACTCGTGTTCATGAGGAACAGTGATGTCATGATGCGGGGGTTCAGTAATTCTCTGGAATTTAGGAAGGCAGGTCAGAAATATTAAAGGATTTGTAGAAAGTGGGAAATGGAGTTCAAAGTTTTTGAAAAATCTATTTAGGAGGTAATATGTGACTGATAATAGTCACATATGATTTTTCTATGTAGTGCAAAAATTGTGTTAATAGTAAAAAGATCACAGGATTTGAGTTAAGAAACCATCTTACAATTTTTGGTTATGGAAGTTATCTCTTTTGTAAATTGGAATAACTTAGGTTAGATAACTCACAGGGTTATTATAGCTATTGAGTGTGATCATGTTTGTAAAAACACAGGCTATACGAGAATTGGCTCAAGACCATTTTCCGGTCGAAATCGTAGTCAAGAAGAAAATACAGGTTTGAAAGAGACACACAGATACTGTTGTAGAATTAAGTGAATTTTTTTTCAAGATTTTATTTATTCATTTGACAGACAGAGGTCACAAGTAGGCAGAGAGGCAGGCAGTGAGAGAAGAGGAAGCAGGCTCCTCGCCGAGCAGAGAACCCGATGTGGGGCTCGATCCCAGGACCCTGGGATCATGAGCAGAAGGCAGAGGCTTTAACCCACTGAGCCACCCAGGCACCCCGAATTAAGTGATTTTTTTAAATGGGAGAGCATTTTTAAATCATATTTCCCTCCCAAAAGAGAGCAAAAATATGAATACTTCTCAGAGATAAGGGGTTGGAAAACTATGGCACACACACCAATTCCAGTCCTATGCATGCTTTGTACAGTATGTCAGTCAGTCAATCAATAGTGTTTTGCTGGAACACAGCCAAGCTCATTGGCTTTCCTGCTGTCTATGCCTGTCTTTTAACCACAAGGGTAGAGTTGAGTTGTGACAGAGACCATATGATCCACATAGCCTAAGATACTTACTATCTGGCTTTTTACATAAGAAGTTGACCCCTGCTACAGATGGAAATCTGTAGCTGTAAGAGAAAGTATTTAGAAGAGTGTGGATAATTTCCAGAGCATATGAAAGGAGTGGAAACCTCATGTTCTATAATAGAGGGACCTATACAAAAGATATAATTGAGAAATACAGCGGATGAGGAATTTTAGTAGAAATCTAATCTCAAGTTTTTTTGAGCAATGTGGAGAAACAGATTCTCTGCAAAATGTAATGCATTCTAGTTCAGAATCATAGTGTGCTGTACAAAATAGTGAACCAGGACAATATGTTAAACAGAATCTCTTGAGTGGACAGTCTTGTATCTGTGTCAGCTTTTCTTACTTGTTTTTTAGGAAAGGCAATACATACCAGAATCATGTAATTTGATCTTCAAAAGGGCTGCAATGATGAAGAGGATAAACTCTGGGACTTGGTAGTTTAAATCCAAATCCAAATAGTTTACTTAACAACCTGGTGGCCCTGAGCCAGTGGCTTACCCTTCTCTGTGCCTCAGTTTCCTTCTGTGTAAAAAGGTGTAGCCATAACTTATACCCCAAAGTGTGTAAAGGGATATATGAGTTAATCCATGTAAATCTCTACAGTTCTTGGCCTGTGGTAATCATATTCTGTGTAAGTCTTCGCTAACTTCCATTTCCATGAACATCCATAACTTAACTTCTATTAGCCGTTTCATTTATATATTGTTTGATCTTCAGCGTATAGTGTGAATTCAGTCAGTCTCATTTGATTCATTTTTGTCTTTACAGGGTTCTGATTTAAATTTACCTTCTAATAGGTTTCTCTGTTTGGACTAATGGAATCTTATCTTTAAGTCGAGAAATTATATTATAAAATGACTTGTAAATAATAGTTAACAAATACTAGTTGCTATATAATTATTTCTTTGGGACCTTAATAAATAAAGTGAAGCCTAAATACTTTAGTACTAGGAGACAAAATTTACAATTTTAGGGTCACAGGTTTTTCCTTACTTTCAAATATATAATTGAATTGATTGGGATTCATATGAGGAAAAAAGTGGTTAACAGATTCTAGATAATCACCTGGTTGTTTTTATATTCTAAGTTTTTTTTTTACCCTTACTCAAATGAGAAATTATGTATATGTACTGATTTACAGTTTTAAATTTTGCTTTTATGTGCATTATTTCATGTGATCTTGAGATGTGTAAGCACAGAAATGTACGCCATGCTTGCTCTTTTCTATTTGGCAGGAAATATTGCAAGCATATTGATGATGATAATTAATATTTTCTAAACAGTCAAAAAACAGGTGTACCTTTCCAAATAAATCCACATAAATTTCAAAACAAACTTGTTGAATGACTTCAAAAAGAACTCAAAAAAATAAAGTCAAATTGTCCTGAAAGGTTTCAGACTAGGCATATTGTTAGAAATAATTATCATATTAAGTTTTTAACAATAAGAATCATGCTTTATTCATCTTTATTGCATCATTGCTCACAAGTACCTAAAACACAGTAGGCATTCAATATGCATTACATGATACACATTTTAAACTTCTCTAGTTGTCTTTTTTTTTTTTTCTTAAACATTTTGTTTACTTATTTGACACAGAGAGAGAGAGAGACAGTGAGAGAGGGAACACAAGCAGGGGAAGTGGGAGAGGGGGAAGCAGGCTTCCCACTGAGCCAGGAGTCTGATGCAGGGCTCAATCCCAGGACCCTGGGTTCATGACTTGAGCCAAAGGCAGATACTTAATGACTGAGCCACCTAGGAGCCCTATCTAGTTGTCTTTTAAGGGACATTTTATTTATTTATTTGAAAGAGAGAAAGAGAGAGAGAGAGCATGAGAAGAGGAAGGCTAAGAGGGAGAAGCAGACTCCCTGCCAAGCAGGGAGCCCGATGTGGGACTCAATTCTGGGACTCCAGGATCATGACCTGAGCCGAAGGCAGTGACTTAAGCAACTGAGCCACCCAAAATCCCCTTAATGGACATTTTAATCATCTCTTTCATTTTGTATCTAAGTGTTTGTGGGATAGAGTTAATTTCACATTATTACATAAAACTTACTAGCCTTGGCAAGAAATAGATTAATACAAGCAGTGAAATATAAAGTAATCAAAAGTCAAACTGTGCAAAAGAGTGCTTTAATGTCTCTGGTTGATCTTTTCTTCTTCTGAAGTCACCCCTGTCAACTGACAGAATAAACAATTTGTTTTGTCAATTAAAATACTTGAGTCTTTCCTGATTTAAAACTGTTTCTTTTTCATTTAACTACCAGTGTTTCTAGGTATCTTTCTCTACTCACTGGCTTTGCCTTTACTCTCCATCACAGAAAGCATTTCTGTACAAAGGGCACATGACATTTTCCCTTAACATGGAGGAAGACACTTTCCCTTCTCTATCTGTTGAACTGTAACAAAGATTCCATGGTCACTGGGCATCTTCCACTGGTATCCTCTGGGGACACCTGCCTGATATTTTGGGCTTCTGGCTGACACTGGGTTCTGATGATGGTGGACCATGGAATTGTCTTGATTTACAGTGTCCCACACTCACCACCTACTTGTCCGGACCTTGTATCATTCCTATTTTGAGTCCATGTTGTGGAAGGGCCTTGTAATTCTGGGTGCTTTTTTTCACCATAATTAGGTCTATGGGACCCTGCAAGGGCTTTCTTCAGATCCACTTGACTGGGCATCTCCTTCAGCCGTTGTTCTGTCCCTGCTCGCATGCCGTAGAGCACACGGAATTATGAAAACAGCGTTGTTCTCAATCACAGAGAGGGTCTGCCAGAGGTTATTCCTAGGAATCTTTCATTGCCTTGCCCTATTTGGATATTTTCCTTTTCCATCAGAAGAGTGAGAAGGCCAGTATGTCTAATATCATGTCTTCCTGTTTCCAGTATTTTGGCTCTTATCTTCCCACCCACCACCTCCACCCAGCAACAGCAGGGCTTTGCCCTTTCAGTTTGGCAGAAATCTCCCACTGTGCTTCCTTATTCTATAGCTTCAGTGTATTAATTCTTCTGTTCTCAGTCTTCTGCTACCTGTCTCTTGATCTGTAGATCCTTGCTGTGGAAATATAAAGAAAGGCTCTTTATTTTTCAGCAAGATGGGACATTTGCAAAAGTAAAAAATGTGTGTTTTCAGATTATTACCTGGTTAATGCCATCCCAATGAAGATATGCATGTTGTTGATGTAATTATTAGGGGTTTCACTGGCATTGGGATTTTGGTGTTAAGCAGCATGAGAATACATAGATTTACTTTTCAAAAATAAAAAGAAATTATTTCTGTCATATCTGTTTTACATAATGATAAAATGTGTTTTGTTGTATTTTATTTTTTTATTCCATGGGTTAGTTTATCAAATGTATCATAAGATCAGGGGTGCCTGGGTGGCTCAGTCGGTTAAGCATCTGCCTTCAGCTCAAGTCATGATGACATGGTCCTGGGATGGAGCTCTGCATTGAGCTCCTTGTGGGGAGTCTGCTTTTCCCTCTTCTTCTGCTCCCCCTCCCCTACTCATTGTCTCTTTCTCTTTCTCCCTGTTTCAAATAAATAAAATCTTTTTAAAAATTCATATGATCAAAATTAGTTGTGGCCTAGAAGTAATCTATAATGAACTTTGAAAATCAGAGACTACTAATTTAAAAACAATTCACTACATTGTTTACTTTCTACACTATGTATGTTCATAAAGTATCCAATTAGATAGTTCCACTGAACATTTTCCATGAAGAGTTTGGCACAAAACCCAAATCTGAATAACTAACTGGGTTGGCTAAACATTTTAATCCAAGAGTCACATACAAATTAAATCTTAAATCTTTTACTCTTTTGAAACTGATATTTTCTTAATCTGTCATGAAAGAAAAGCTTAGAAGAATGTGTTATTATATTAAGGGAATGTAGATGTTTGGTGGGAGGTTAAATATCACTATAAGATATTTAGAAAATATCTTGTCTTATGGATTTTTTAATGATAAAATATGTCAGCAGTGCTCATGAAAGTGGATGTGGATATTATAGGCAATTGAAAGTAGTAGGTGGTTATTGTAGTTGGAATGACTCCCAGAGCAGATGGTTTTATAGGAGTTTTTGAAGGAGAAGAGCAAGGTGGCCTGCCTGGCGTATATTAACTTGGTGCCTGTTCCAAGTGTAGGGGGTGGTTGGAAGAATGTGTGATGTCTTGAGTGGGCGAATGATACAAACAGGCATAACTTCAAAATAACCTGGAATTTTTATCTCCACAAGCTTACAGACAATTCACAAAGACACAGTTTTGTCTGTAAGGAATCAGTAAAATGCAAAATTTTACAAACAGAGAGCTAACACCACATAAAACAGAACCAAGGCAACCATGGCCAATATTTTCACATTTAGCAATTGTCTCTTGCTCATCCACAAAAAAAAATAATAATAATTTCCTAATTAAGAAAAACTATACTAAAACTACTACTGATTTTTAAAAGAACAGATCTCATCAAGTATTTAAAAGATAAGAGTCTTAAACTCTAATATCTTGTATGTATATTTGTTAGGCATAGATTCTTTAAAAGTGACATGGTTTAGCTTATTGCATAGTCATTATATTCAGTTTTAAATTCAAGAAGGACTCCTGAATTTAACCTATCCAAACCACCATTCTGGTTTAAAAAGCATTTCCTCGTGCTCATACTGCTGAAAATTTATCTAATTGATTTCCCGGTCTTTTCAGATCTTTAAACACATACATATGTTGTTCTCAGATTGATTTTCTTAAAATTTAATTTTGCTCATTCACTTGATAGTGTCATGAGTAAGAACACAGAATCTGGAAACAGACTCCTTACTTTTGAATCCCAGCCTCACCACTTCCCCATGGTGACCTTGGGCAGCTTATTTAAGTTCTCACTTTCTCAGCTCTCCAAGTATAAAATGATTGAGTAATACGATTATCTACCTTAGAATGTTGTTATAAAGAATAAATTAGTAATTATTTGCAAAATAATTTAAGCAGTGCTGGACACATTACAAATGAACTGTTAAGTGTTTAATTAACGATCGTGATCATACTTCAGAGTCTTTAGGACTGACTCCCTGTTGCATAACAGAAAGTTCAGAATTCTTAGTCATTGTCCTTTCAACCATCTGTCTCTCATTTTCTAGTCTTACCCAACTTTATGTCTAGAGGCAAGCGTTCAGTTCAGTCAGTATTCCATTTGCTTCAGGCTTTCTTGCTTGGATTTTTTAACCCTTCGCTTTCTGCAAACTAGGATGTTGATTGACATTCCAATACCACACCCATCTCTGAAACCCCAACGTATACACTAGATCATGCACAACTTTCAGAGTCCTCCTTTAATCTTTCCTCCCATGCAATGTTTTCCTTTTTCACGTTTTTGCTATCTTCCAAATTCTCCAACACTACTAGCTTAAGCATGTATAACATTGTTACTATTTTCTGTAATTCATAATATCTCTCCAGCTAAGGTGCTAAATTCTTAGAGAACGTAGCCCCAGCACTCAGTATATGAACCTGCGCATTAAAGGTGCTCAACAAGTATATGATGAATGAGAAAATGAGCACATAAGTAAATGCATGCATAAACTGGACTATCCATCAAAGGGACTTATAGTAGGTTTTGGGGTTTGGGTTTTGTTTTGTTTTGGGGTAGATTTATTGTGCTTTAAAGACACTGAAAATTCTGTTTCTTGGAATGTCAGTGTCACTGTGTCAGGTTTTAGGTGTTATCTTTAAAAACTGGGTAAATCGGGGACGCCTGGGTGGCTCAGTTGCTTAAGTGGCTGCCTTCGGCTCAGGTCATGATCCCAGCGTCCTGGGATCGAGTCCCACATCAGGCTCCTTGCTCAGCAGGGAGCCTGTTTCTCCCTCTGCCTCTGCCTGCCACTCTGCCTGTGCTCTCGCTCTCGCTCGCTCGCTCTCTCTCTGACAAATAAGTAAATAAAATCTTAAAAAAAAACCTGGATAAATCATCTAAAATTCCCAGTGAAAGCACAGAATTTTTATCTCCTACCATCACCAAAGTTAGCGAAATGTCCTAATATACATAGAAGCTTAGGAATAGCTCATGGGTTATAACTTTCTGATGGCCTCTGGGTGTGCTATAGCAAAGACAGCTGTGGTAGCCATTGTGTGATTGTCAATGTAGGTATCTAGAAGAGGAGTTATCACTGTTTCAGGTCTGTGATTTACACATTGGTAGTTGTACTTTTAGTACTCAGTGACTGAGAAAAGAAAAAATGATACAAAGTAGCATAAATATACCAGTGCTTCAAAGTAAGTACATTTTAAATCTAATTAAAAAATTAGTATTTTTGAAAATTATAATGTATATAAATGTAAAATAGTACTTCAACAGTTGTCTTTCTGCATATGTGAATTTGCCCATCCTTTGTAATATATCGACATCTCCTACCCATGATCTACATTTTAGAAGCTGTTGTAATCAAGCATGGCATTAATGAAGCCAAATTTATGAGCTTGTTTTTATATGAGCCTCTGTGTGTCCGGAGATGAAACTCTTACCCAGAACCCTAGGCCTACTATAAACATGTCCCTAGGTATAAATAGAGCAAATGTTGATCTGGGTAAGAGAAAAATTCTGAGAGCTCCCAGGATAACATGGCGTATAAGTTGTTGTTTTATTATATTTTGTTGGGTTTATTATTATTCAAAAGTCTGATCATTTGTCAATATATAGTTGAATTATTTTTCACTTGTACTTATGATAACACTCAATTTCTGGCTGCATGCTATGTGTTAAAGTAACATGGAGAGTGTGTAAAAGCTATGGAGGCAAGTTTCAATGAAAGCGAACTATACTCTTTTACCTTATATCACTTTTAAGTGATAGATTGTTAATAGAACAATGGGATACAAAACTAACCCTATTTATCTGAGTTCTCAGGAAAGTTTAATAAGGTTCTTAGAAGAGTTTATAAGGACTTGCAAATAACCATCCTAAAATAGGACACATTCTGTTTGAATGGAACTTCAGTTAAATAGCTGCTTTTCAAAACACACAATAAAATTTATATGGCTCTTGGGTCCATTATTATTATTATTTTTTTAAGATTTTATTTATCTACCTAACAGAGAGAAAGAGCACAAGCAGAGGGAGCAGCAGAGGGTAAGGGTGAAGCAGGTTCTACGCTGAGCCAGGAGCCCGACGTGGGGCTCGATCCCAGGACCCGGGACCATGACCCGAGCCAAAGGCAGACGCCCAACCATCTGAGCCACCTGGCACCCCTCTTGGGTCCATTATTGATGGGATTTTCTCCATGCCTTTTAGAGCTCAAAATGACTTCAAAGGGAATTGCTTTCCTGAAATATGGGGAAACGGTATACATTGACTAAACAGGAGATTACAAGAAGTGTTTGGAGAAACTTTGGTTATAACATGAACGAAAGAGACTAAATGGCCAAGGAAACCAATGAATCATGGCTTTTCCTCATGTTACAAATTCTAGTGATTGAAGTTTATCTTACTAGCAAAGCAATGGTAGGATTTGGAGTTTTAGGGAATTACGTCAGCAAAAATTAGTTGTTTCATGGAAGGCAGCACTTTAGGACTTGTTTTTGGCAAATCATGACTCTTGAAAAAAAAAGAGCATTTTGATAGATGCCGTGGTTTATAAGAAACATAACACCTGTGTCTGTGTTTAACGTATGCATGATGTTAGGAATACTTTTCTTTTCAGATGCAGGATTCTCTTTATGATCCTTGCTTCACAAACAAGATTTTTGCTTGTTAAGATCAGAAAGGGTTTAATTAGTCTTATAGTCATGGTTAATTATAGCCAAAGTTCACCTTATGCATTTTAGCTTTATTTTGAGCTCCATAGTTATGGCCATCTTTCCATTATCTCCTTTCTGCTAGTTCTTATTCAAATACGTTCTTGAATTTGTGTGTCCTAGTAAACATTCTTAAATAATTTGGGAAAATAAAAAGAAAAATAGTTGACAAAATCATAATAAAGTCTCTTGCAAGTTTTGGAGAATATTTCTATTTTTTTTTCTTAGCGTTGATTGACTTCTGCTTAATAATGATTACTAGTTTGACTTGCACACAGTAGTGCAATGGAATGCGGGCAGTCTTTGAGATGATATATCTAAAATATGTAGTGGAAATAGAACAAAAGGTCCGAGGCTTTGCTTCTTCACTTCTTTCAGTATTTGTCGTCTTAGACAATATGCAATTTTAAGGTATATATCTTGACAAGGGGCCACAAAGGAAAGAAACAGCAAAAATAAACAAGATAGGAAAAAGGTTAATTCAAATTCTTACAACTTTTTTCTCTGAAATAATTTAAAAATTATTTAAGGAGTTGATTTCAACTTAAATTGAGTTTTGCATATATCTGAGGCATTAGCACATTTACCCAAATTTCTTTTCCACTAAATACCTCTACACAATGGACATCTGCTAAAAGATGTTGCTAAAATTTACCCTCACAAATTTTTCATTTGATTATTTCATTGATTTTTGTTCTTAACTTGGTCATAATAACCTTTAAGTCCTCATTTATCTTTGAACAATTACTTTATTTGTGAAGATCCAATGTCATTTGTTTGATTGTATAAACTTAAAGTAAGGAATCATTTAGGGACTGACATGATGAATGACTTTGGTAGTTACTTTTGTTTTCTATGATACTATGTTTTTGATACTGAAATTCTTCAGATGTATGATCCTATATATTAGTCTTCCAAATTAAAATTTTATTTTATTTTGTCTTTGTGTTTTATAATTTCTAAGCCTCTATTTTACAACTAATATGTATGTATGCATTTTGATGGACTTTTTAGTATTTTAAACTCACTCATTCAGTGGAGGAAAAAAGATAGATGCAGTCCTTTTCCATTTATTACATAGAAAATATGGGACAAGATCTTTCATGAAACCATCATTTATAGAACCTATAATTTAGAAAAATAAAATTAAGTCTCTTCTTGATTTTTATTATTTTGACCTTAAAAAAATACACCACTGTGCATTTTTTAATACAGTAGTAAAAGCTAGGATTTTGTTATCAGGTAACCATAATGGCCAGAAAAAAAAATTCAGCCTTGGATTCTATAGAAAATAAAGGAACCATCATGACAGCTACTAAAAGGAGAATTAAAAATACACAGATGACAGAGGTGAGGAGCCGTAGTGGTACTGGTAGACAGTCTGAAATATATTAAGAATTAATGCCATGCCTTATCACTCATTAATTGGAAAAAAAGCATTTTTAATTTCATAACCAAATAATTGTAGTATTTCTCAACTGGCTATAGGGAATAAACAAATATATCGATTAGTGGTTCAGCACATTTCAGATGTGATAGTATATTGTTTATTATTTTTATGCCTTTTACATGTCATTCTTAACAACACAGTATTCATAAGTTCATCTTGAAATTATAGGGTTTTAAGTTTAATGATACTAGCTACTATTTAAGGCATTTACACCATAATAGGTCTTATGCTAAGACTTTTGCACGTATCACATATATTTATAAAGTGGGGATAATAATAGGACCTCTTTTATACTCTCCTGTGAAGATGAAAATGTTTGATCAATACTAATTGCTTATAGCAGTATTTAATGAATGCCCAATGTTATCTGTTTTGTTGTTATCATCATCATTATTTTAGCACTTCATGCTACAATATTTACTCTCCAAATTTTCCAGATTAAGACACTGAAGATGAGATGTCAAATCATTTATAAAACTTATAATTGCTGGATACCACATTTGAATTCTTATCTGTGCATCTTCAGAGTCCCTTCATTTGGGAACCATGCTATAATGTTAACAAACACAGAACTTATCTTTTTGTCAAACATAACATTGCTGTAACATTAAATTATAATTGTACCAAGAAGAATAACGTGCAATTTTGAGTAAGAGAAAATTGTGCTCATATCTACCAACTGAGTAATACTAAAATTAGTAAATATCATATACAATATCAAAATTTGACACAAAAAATGTATAATTTTTTAGGGGAGAAAAATTATTCTCATGTGACTTATTTTACAGATGACCAATCATTATTAATATTGTTAACAACCATTATTATCAAATTACTGCAGTTGTCGATGTGTAAAAGGGGTTTATAAAATTTAGATAATGTTGGCAACATCACCCAACATGTATGTATGTGGAGAAGAGTGTATTCGCAATGAAAGCGGCAATTTTTAAGATGTATAAAGTTTATTATTTTTCATATAAAATCTACTCTTGTAAATTTCTTTTCCAAAGTAAAAAATGAAAATAATTAAATGTGGTCTTTTATTTCTTGACATTACAGTAGATAGATATTATAAAAAAATCTCAGACCAAGCATATAAAGATTGTGGGTAAAATATAATTGCATGGCTATGATGAAATGGTAAAATATAAAATATAAATGCATAACTATGTTGCAAGTAAGAGGGAATTTTCCAGTGTCCTTAAACTAAGAGAGGAAAACTAAAGATTTAATTTTACTGGAAGCAAGTATATAAAGTTAATGTTTTTAAACGGTTAAGTGTGAGAAAAATCAGAATTTGAGAAAGAAACACAATTATTAAAAGTTCTAATCAGGCTGGGAAACAGTCCACATCAAATGTTTATAAATGGAAAATATGATTACTAAAATTTGAAAAAATAAATCCCCAATGGAGGATTCATAAACATATAAGAACACAGCTTAAGTATTAGTGAAATGGAAGATGGAGCAATACGTAAAGAAAAGAGAAAAGCAAATTAGAGAAGTGTGTGATTGGATTCCAGATGTATATAATAAACAAAAGGTGAGTGTTCATAGTGCAAGTGTGCATATAAAAATTTTTACAGAATTAACAACATAAATTCTGAATCCAAGAATCATACTAAACCCTATGCAGGATAACAAAAACACAGAAACAAAGAAATGGACAAAACCTCAAGACTGATTTTAGTAAAACGACAGAGGACCAGATAGAGCGAGCAAGAGAGAAGGGTTGGGGGTACCTTGAAAGTGTCAGAGAGAAAGGACAGATAACCTTCCAAAGAATATAACAAAAGAGACAATTGATTATTCAGCACCAACAACAGAAGCCCAAGTGGTACAGAATTGTATCCTCAAGGTTCTGAGAAAATATTTGTCAGCCCATAATTTGAAAATAAGCTAATTTATAATTTGGGGCCTAAAAAGCAGAAGAAAATATGTTCCTATGGAAAGTAAGAGAGCTTACCCTCATTAAACCTTCATTTCAGGGCATCCTAAATTTATTTCTTCTCAGAATAAAAAATTTAGCATATAAAAATTTTGTATAAAAATGGACACATTAAAATAAACTGGCTGAATAAATAAATAATGTCTAGTTGAGAGGTAGGTAATAAAATATAATTCAGACATGTGAGTTGAGAGAGAAATGATGCAGTTTAAAGGTTCTGAGTTCTTTGCATGCTTCAGGTATATGACCCTTACTTTTCAAACCTCTAAGGGAAAAATAAGGAAATAAACCTCAAGTGCTGCAAAAGAAATTGAGGCAGGATTTGGAAAAGGTCTATAGAAAAGACAATAAAAATAGAAAACACAAAAGAAAGGTATATCCAGCATATCATTTTGGAGTAAACTTGACAGGTACAAAACGGAGATTATTTGTTTGGAGTTATAAAAATGATCAATATGTAAATGATGCTATATTTTCATGAATTATTATTATGCAAGTGATATTTTCATACCAAAAGGTCAACCAATATCAATATCAATTGCCATTATCAGTCACAGAGATAAATATGTAAAGCCCTTATTTAGAAATTCAGAATCAACATAAAAATCATAGATCGAAGATAAATCATATGTATATTAGAAAGAAAATACGTAGAAATAAAGTATAATGAGAACAAAATATATTAAAACTTTTACGATAGAGTTGGTAAATAATTAGAGGAAAGTTATAGCTGCAAACATGAATTTTAGGGAAAGAGAAGGCCAAAAACTTAATGAGCCAATCATTTGACTTAAGAATTAAACTAAAAGAAATTTAAAGAGATTTAAAAATACTTAAAAGAAGGAATACTAAAGGAATAGAATAAAAACCTAAATTTGAGAGAATAAACAAAATTTAATGTTTGCTTATTGAAATGACAGAAATTCCATCAAGAGGGGCACCTGGGTGGCTCAGTGGGTTAAGCCTGACCTTCGGCTTGGGTCCTGATCTCAGGGTCCTGGGATAGAGCCCTGCATTGGGCTCTCTGCTCAGCGGGGAGCCTGATTCCCCCCTCTCTTGCTCTCTCTGCCTACCTCTCTGCCTACTTGTGATCTCTCTCTCTGTCAAATAAATAAATAAAATCTTTAAAAAAAAATTCCATCAACATAGGTCACAACAACAAAACTGATAAAAGAATTTTATGAATATAATTTGCAAATTAAAATGCAAAAATCAAAATAATAAAAACAAAAGAATATGATAAAGAACTTTTTTTCAGTACTTTTGAAACCTAGACAGTTTTAAAGAAAACACAATTTAAGTGCATCTTGGTGGCTCAGCCAGTAAGCAACTCTTTTGGATCAGGTCATGATCTCAGGGTCTTGAGATCTAGCTCTATATTGTACTCCCTGCTCAGTGAGGAGTGGGCTTCAGTGTCTTTCCTCCTCCACCCCCCCCTCTGCTCCCCCACCCCGCTCACGCTCTTCCTCTCTTTCTCTCTAAAATAAATAAAATATTTTTAAAATGTAGTTTATAAAACTGATAACAAAAGAGAATGGAAATTTATTGGGCAAAAAATATTGAAGACGTTGAGTCAGTAGTTAATGTACTCTATACACTGATTTTTTAAAGACAACTTTGAACAAATAAGAGTTCATTTAAACAGTATCCTTACCAACTAGAGGTTATAAAAGAGGAAGCCTTCCCATTCATTTATGGAGTTTGAATATGTTGATAAAAATAATTCAAGCCAGAATGAGAAAGGAAAATTAAAATCCAATTTCAAATGCTAACATAGATGGCAAATTTTAAGCCAATACTAGGATATCAAATCCTGAGATATAAAAGTTTAAAAAGATCTATTTTCACCACCAAGTTGGATACAAGTTGGATATGAATACAAGGATGGCTCAAGATTAGAATATTTATTATAGAAAAAATATATATCAGAAGAGAATATGTCTGGAAATAGTATATTAAATTTCCCATTGGAAAAAAAAAGGCAGTAAATGAAATTATATATCCACTTCTAACTAAAATTCTTAACATACTGCCAATAAAAGATGAAGATACTTAACAATCATTATTTCTGTAGAAATAATGTAGTGAAATTAATCACCAGAGCAGTAAGTAAAAAACATGAAATGAAACAAAAAAAAAATTCATAATGACTGGGAAGGAAACTAAATTATCTTGATTTGTCATATACATGATTATTTGGATAACACTAAATAGTCTACATTCAAATTACTGGAAATAGTATAAGTCATCTCGGTGCCAGACAGGTCAGGGTCCCCTGAGGGAGGGCCTCAGCCCCATTGCCAAGAGAGTTCTTGGCTTTGTGCAGTAAAGAATTCATGAGCAAGCCATTTAGAGAAAGGAACACAGATTTATTAAGCACAAGAGTAAGAAAGGAGCTACTTTACAAAGTAGCAGCAGTCTCTCCTCAAATGAAAAAGAGGACCAACCCCTATAGCCTTTAATGAAGGGTTTTTTAAGTTTTTGTTTTTTTTTAATAAGCTAACTGTATAGGGAGTGGCTTATTCTTTAACTTGGGTTTATTATTCACATTGGGCAATTAGTTTTTCCATTGTCTTAAGGTTGTAGAATTACCCACAGGGAGTAATTTAAGAATGTCCAGCCTTTGTGGCTTTTACTGCCTGAGGAAATGGGGTCTTGTGATTTTCCATGAGGCAGATCTTATGATTTTTTTTAGGACCTGCTGACTTTTAGGTTGAGGGTCAGCCTAAAATTAAAAATAACTTTACTTTGGTCATCTTGCCTTCCTGGTCTCTATTACCCCCTGCCCAATATGATATTTAACAAGGAGTTATGAATATAATTGAAAAAGAAACTAGATCCTATTTGTACAAATATATACAAATATGTACAAATTACATTGGAATAAATTTAACAAAGTCGGCCAAGACCTTCAAGGAAAAAAAAAATGATGCATTTGTGGAAAGGCATTGAAGTAGAATTAAATAAGTGGAGTGTAAAACCCTATCAGAAGACTGTGTATCCTAAAAATGTCAGTTCTTCTCATCCTAATTCCATTCATAATCTTAAAAGAGTATTTTTTAAAGAAACTAGACTAGCTTATCTTAAAATGTGTATGGAAGGCAAATGTTTAATAACAATCAAAATACTGTTTGCCTTACCAAATATCAGTATTTATTATGAAGCAATGATAAGCCAATGTGGAATGTGGTGTTGGTATAAGTACAGAAAAGTACCATTACAAAGGAATGCTGGAAATGTGCCCACACACATAGGAAAGAATGATATATGAGAGAGGTGGCATTGCAATCAGGGGAGATTATTTAAATGGTATTGGGAGTTGAGTTATCCATTTTGGAAAGAAAAAAAAAAAAGATTAAATTGGATCTTTCTTTAATACCACACACATACAGACACACATACACAACAGTAATTCTTACTGCACTAAGGATGTAAATGTAATAAACAAAATTTTAAGTATTTTTTTAGGGTTTAAAAATCTGTCTTCCTAAAAATGAAAAATTTCTGTTTATCAAGCAACAGTAAAATGAAAGATAAACTGCGGCTAGGAAGAGGATCAGTGTAATGTCTATAACTGACAAAGGATTATTATTTAGAATATGAAAAGGACTTCTGTGATTATAAGGAGAAAAATGAGCCGCTTTGTATTAAAATGGACAAAAGATACAGAAAAAAGCAATTCTAAAAGAGGAAAAAAATGAATGCCAATAAACAGAAGAAAAGCTACTTAACTACATTGCATTAAGAAAAAGCAAATGAAAAGCTGCCATTTCACAGCTATCAAAATAATTAGAATTAAACCCTGACAGTACCAAGTGTTGGCGAGCACTGAGGAACAAAGGCAGATCATAAACACTGTCATGCATGTATTGATAGAAACACTTTGAAGAGCACCTTAGTAAATATAAATTTAAATATGTGCCTATACTAAGACCCAAAACTTCCATTTCTAAGTATACATTGTGGGGAAATTCTCACATATGTTCTCTGAGACTTGTTTAAAGAAAGTTAAGCACTCTTTGCATTGTTTATACCTGCAAATTGGAGTCAACCTTCTGTGCCATCAACAGTGGATGGATTATAAACTATGTTAGCAAATTTAGACAATAGAATTATCATTCAGCAGTTATAAGAATTTAATTTATATCTGTCAACCTTAATCTATCTCACAAACTCCAATGATGGGTTTTAAAAGAGAAAAGTGAGAAAAAAAAATGTATCTTTGGTAGCATTTCCATAAAGTTTTAAAACTTGCAAAAATTGTTATACGTTTTAGAGATCCATGCATATATAGAGAAAGCAAATTCATATAGCTGTAAATGCAAAACTGAAGAAAGTGGTTATCTGTGTGGAGAGAGGTGGGGAGAACAAGTGAGGAAGAGCTTTACTTATATTTGTTACATTTTATTTTTTCAGTATGTGAAGGAAACAGCTTTTTTGGGTATTTTTATTCATCATTGTATATCTAAATCCTTTGTAGTGATAATTCACTAGAAATAAAAATATTTTTTTGCCTTTATGTGGAAATTCTGCTTAAACACACATTTACGAAAGTCATAAGAAGTCTTGTTGTCTACTGAAATAGAGGTAATATTGACAATATACCAACTTGTTTTCAGGAATGAGTATGATGAAATAAAAGTGTGAAGAGGTAGTTTGGATATAAATACATGTGATAAAATTCAAGCCCCCTTTATGAAAACCACAACCCCTTTCATATTCGTTTTTGTTTCCCTTAAACACATTTTATTTAGCTATCTTTCCATAAAATACAAGGCAGTCTTTGAGAGAGAGAGAGAAAGAGAAAAGTAAGCTTTTCTCTGTTATCATATAATTTATCCATTATTATAGGACTTGAAATGTTAAAAACATTCTAGAAATAGTTAAAGGTTAGAGAATATATTCAGGTTGCTATATATATATTTTTTCTTACTAGATTTTAACACATAAAAGTGTAGCCTTTCCTTTAAAATGTTAAAGAGAAAATAATTAGGAGATACTTAATTGTCTGTTTCTTTAAGGACTGTATTGCTTGACTGAAACCTATTCTTGCTGCCAACACTTACTAAGATTGCTAGAAGGACATCTTGCTTCACAGTGTTGGCTCTAATTTGAGATAAAATAATGCGTCTAACTATGCTGACATCTGTAATTCATGGCTACTCATAAGTGTAGTTCATTGAAATCTCGCCAGTGCTCCAACCTTTGTCATTCCAGCAAACAAGATACATGCGGTTTTATTTCTTTTTTAATCTAAATTATTTTGTTAACCATGTAGAGGGTTTGAACAGTAGATTGTTCTCAATAAGCAGATAAAAATTCTGACTTGACATTATCCCTTTAAAGAGAAAATGTACATTTACTTCTCTTTTTTAAAACATGAGTATAAAAATAACAAAATGTTTCTGATAGTTTTTTACTAAGTCCTCCTTAGTAAATGTCACATATTTGGTTGAACTGTTGTTAAAAAAAAAAAATGACTAGCTTGTCTCTCCTGACCTACTAATGCAACTCCATCAGCCTCACTAAGTGACAATTTATAACCTGCTAACAAGGTGGAGAGCTTGAGCCCCGTTTTCTTAATCCTGGCTGTTTTGTGTTACACTGACAAATTGCATGAGCATTCGGTCAAGTCTGAATTAATTTGTCCTAGTATCCCTGAGTTTTTATTTGATTTAGATACTTGCAAGGGGAAAAAAATTCTTTTTGGAAACTTTGAAACATTCCACACTTCAGGCTTGATTGCAAGGGTTTTGTGGTGTAGGCTCTATGACATATTAATAGTTTTTGTCATTTTTGTAATCTTGCAAAAAATCTTTTTTTTTTTTGTAATTTCATCTTTTCTATGTTGAAGGAGGAAAAAAAAATTCTGCTTCTATTTCTTTGTCTTATATTTCACCTTACTTCAAGACCAGTAAGTTCTGCCTTTAAAATACTTCCCCTAGAATTCTCTAAGGCATGATCTTCCAGTTATTTTCTGAGAAGGTTTAAAAGAGAACTCAGAGGGATAATTTCGGGGTTATAGAGTGAGGAATTAACTTAAAAAAAATCTCATGATAAATTATTACAAATATTTTTTTAACTCTCCAGAGATTATCTTAAAGACAATTCTCTGTCTTGAAAGGTTCACTTTCAAGATGCAAATTAACACAATTATCTTAGTTGAAAACATATTTAAGAGGTATGTAATCAAAATAATAAATCAGTTAAATAAAGCTGGCATGTGCAATCACATTGGTAAGTAAATAATTTCTAATGAGAAACTTTAAGGAGTACGTTTAGCATACTTTTAAAGGTGGAGCATATTTTCGGTAGAGTTATTACTGCTCCTCAGTTCATGCTAAATCTTTTCTAATCTAGGAATTAATAAAGTAATAAGTAAATGTGTAGGAAACTCAAATAAAAACAAAAGCATGAATAGATTAGAATTATCAAAGCCAATTTATGTTAATTCTGCATTAATAGTATAAAAATTGAATCTCTACTTTCATGGATTGGTTATTGGATTAATCAACTCCAGCTTAATTCTTAAATATAATCACTTTTTCTGGGTCTAATACAAGTTTTTTTTTTCTTTTGTAGTTGTCATTGTTCCAACTCCTTTATATGTTTAAAAATGAAATGCATCTTCATAAATCAGTTCCCAGAAAAATATTTTGTATATTAAAAATAAAATTTATGGCTTAATGAGGTTGCAGTTCTTTACTGCAAAAATAAACAACAAAAACAACAAAAAATCCAAAAAAGAGAAACCCAAAGGCCAAATGAGTTCAGTCCATTGAGGAAGCAAAATTAGTTGTCTTAATTAGTAAACACTATGAAAGCATTTTTAACAATGGTATAATTTTTAATAGTTCACTTGGGCAGTTTTGCTCTGAGGTTCATTAAAATATTTTCAAGGAGAATTCCTGGGTGGCTCAGTCAGTCAAGCATCTGCCTTAGTCTCAGGTCATGATCTCAAAGTCCTGGGACTGAGCACTGAGTTTGGCTCCCTGCTCAGCAGGAGTCTTTTTCTCCCGCTTCCTCTGTTCCTCTGTGCTCTTTCTCTCTCTCACACTCTCTTTTTCAAATAAATAAAATCTTAAAAAAATATATTTTCAAGGATGATACCTCCCTTTTTTGGTTCCAGTATTTCTAGTAATATGATACTGCAAACTGTAAGGCAGAGGTTATGGTTCTAGAATTTGAGCTAAGCCTAGACTATCTTGAATGAATTTTTGATAGAAATAGGTACAATACTTGCCAATGAATCACTGGGAAATCACTAAGAGTGAAATGAAAAATCAGAAGAACATTTAATAGCATTTAAGTTTCTAATTACTGAATTTAGGTTAAAAGCAAAATACTGCATTTTAGAAGAGAGGCGTCTTTGGTAGCAGGCCAGAGAATAGTAGGCGGGGCTCTAGCAACCTGTCCCCAAGTAGACAACATGCCAAGACAACTGTCCAGGGAATCAGAAATGCTTTTATTTATTTATTTTTAAAGATTTATTTATTTATTTATTTATTTGACAGGGATCACAAGTAGGCGGGGGGGGGGGCGGGAGGGAAGCAGGCTCCCTGCCGAGCAGAGAGCCCGATGCAGGGCTCAATCCCAGAACCCTGAGACCATGACCTGAGCCGAAGGCAGAGGCTTAACCCCCTGAGCCACCCAGGCGCCCCCAGAAATGCTTTTAAAGAGAGGCAGCTGGGGGTGTGGATGGCTCAGTTGGTTAAATAGCCGACTCTTAACTTTGGGTCAGGTCATGGTCTTGAGATGGAGGTCACATTGGGCTCTGTGCTCTGTGGAGAGTTTGCTTGAGATTCTTTCCCTCTCCCTTAGTCCCTCCCCTTGCTTGTGCTCTCTCTCAAGTAAATAAACAAAGCTTAAAAAAAAAAAAAAAGAGGTGGAGTAAGAACTCTATCCTTACCCATGGCCCACAGGAGGAAGAATATCCATAGTGTCAGCAAATGAATCCAACTCTTGCAATAAATAGTTTGCTGAATTTAATATTTAGCTTTTATTTATTTAATGATATTTGTTCAAAGGGCCAAATATCTAGTACTATTAAAATAAGTAGAAAATAATTGTTGGTATTGGGGATTAATTTTTTTAATTCTGTAATTTCTAAATTCATATGCTAATGCATATAATTAGAAAATTAGGCATTAAATTCCACTTGAAATGTTTGATGTCTGGGGAACAATGATGATTCCTGTTGACATTCTTAACATTGATATTATTCTAAACCATAATCTATTAGAGTACCCATTTGCCCTATATTTCTATAAAAGAAAGATATTAGTATAATATATATAAAAATTCAGCAACTCTACATGATTGCTGGGATCTCAGAACATATTTCCAGAGATAGCTTTCGTAAGTAAACTAAGTTGCTTTCTGTCATTGTTTATAATAGGAAAATTAACTATTATTTGCCAAGATAAATTTTCAAGTTAGTAAAATCAACTAATTTCACTTTTCTCTTGCATGTGGGAAAAATGTAAGCTAGAAGAGTGTATGGACATGAGCAAATAGACCACTGAAGATAATATGACATTGAGTATGATGTTGAAAGCTTTGTCAGGGCATTATTTATTAATGCCATTGATTCTTGTAATAGAAATAATCAGTAACACTTACTGAAAGTTTATTTTTTTATTTACTTGCCACAGTACTTTATGTGTATTTACTCAAAACCACCCTGTTGGATCGGTACAACCCCATTTTTTTCAGAGAAGATAACTGTGCTTTAGACATTGGAATGTTCTTGACATCAGATACCACATGGGAAGCAGAGTCTGATCTCAGATTTCTGTGACTTCAGTTAGCCCTCTGTATATGGCCCATTTATCTTGAACTTTGTTTATGCTCAAATCACATAGAACTCAGAGATTTTCTTTATTTTATTTTGATGAATCAATATATAGTTAGTCATGATTATGGCTTTTCTTTGTGGTACAAATAAAGAGCAAAAAAGCAAATGAAAGTAGTGCTTATTTCTCAAGAAGTAAGAAGAGATAGTTTAAGTTAGGTATAGGATGAAAGAGTCACAAATCTAAATCAATAGCTAGCTTGAATTAACTAAGTGTTAATATTAGGCAAAAAAGCAATAATAATATAAAGCTAGAGAATGAAGCTTTTCTGATGTGATAGTTTTATAGACTGGAAACAACATAATTTTCTGAATTTGAGGGGAGGTGGGGAAAAGAGGGCACATTGGAAGGGTGGGAGCATGGAACGGGCAAAAGAAGCCTGGAATGGAAAAACTATGGCATAAATGTTAACATACACTCAACCATTGGCAAACAGTCCCCCACTTAACGATGGTTTCATTTAGGGTTTTTTGACTTTATGTGAAAGTGATATAAATTCAATAGAAATTGTGCTTTGAATTTTGAATTTTGGTATTTTCCAAGGCTAGAAATATGTGATACAATATTTTTATATGCTAGGCAGTGGCAGCGAGATGCAATTCCTAGTCAGCCAGGTGATCATGAGGGTAAACAGCTGATATATGTTCAACCATTCTGTACTTCCACCAAAAAAAAAAACAAAAACTTTTTCACTTTCAATACGGTATTCAGCAAACAACATATTAAATACTTTATTATAAAATAGGCCTTTTATTAGACGATTTTCCCCAACTTTTTACAAAAGTTTTACTTATTTATTTGAGAGAGACTGAGAGCACACACATGTGTCTACAAGTTGGGGGAGGGGAGAGGGAGAAGAAGAAGGAGAAGCAAACGCCCTGCTGAGCAGGAGGCCCGATGATGAGGGGACCCTGGGGACATGACCTAAGCCCAAGGCAGATGCTTAACCTATTGATTGAGCCACCCAGGCACCCCGAGTTTGTCCAACTTCATTTTATTTATTTTTTAAAAAGATTTTATTTATTTATTTGAGAGAGAGAGAGACAGCATGAGTGGGTACAGAGGCAGAGAGAAAGGGAGAGGCAGACTCCCAGCTGAGCAGGAAGCCCGATATGGGACTCGATCCCAGAACCCTGGAATCATGACCTGAGCTGAAGGCAGATGCTTAACTGACTGAGCCACCCAGGTGACCCAATGCCCAACTTTAATGTAAGTATTCTGAACACCTTTAAGGTAGATTAAACTAAGCTATGATGTTTATTAGGTTAGGTGTATTAAATGCATTTTCGACTTAAAACATTTTTAAGTAAAATGGGTTTATCTGGATATCGTCCCATAGTAAGTCATGGAAAGTCTGTTCTTAGTCAAGTGATTTATGTCATGTGCTCACTGGTGTCCCAGTCTGGGTCCCTTCCTTTCCACCTGGTTGAGGCCTTTTTGTCCCTGCACACAAAGCTATAGCTGGTCTACTTGTCGTGAACCTTTCCATGAATCACGAAGGGGTATTTATTTTATTTTTCTGCCGTAACAAATCACCTCAAACCTAATAGCCTAACACAACACACAAAAAATATTAAAGGTGTTGTCTTATGGTTCTTTGGGTCAGAAGCTAGACACACTGGGTTAAAAACAAGGTACTGACAGGGCTGCATTCCTCCCTAGAGGCTCTGGAAATGTGGGCTCTACTGGAGCATCCGTTTCTAGGTCTTTTGCAATATATAGCCTTCTTTTCTCTGTCTGCAAAGCCAGTGATGACGTGCTGAGTTCTTCTCACATTACATCACTCTAATCTCTCTTGTGGTCCTGTGTCCCTCTGATTCTCTTCTGCCTTCTACTTTTAAGGACTTCTGTGATCACTTTAGCTTCATCCAGATATCCAGAAAAATCCCCATTTCAAAGTCCAAGATTTAATCAGATTTGCAAAGCCCCCCCCCTTTACTCTATAGAGTAAATTCATGGGTTCCAGAAGGGTAGATAAAAAAATGGTTAGATATCTTTGGAGAAGGTAGATATTATTCTGCCTAGTACAAAGCTTTTAAGATTTGCAGTTTAAATAATGATAACTCAGCAATGTCAAATGGTATGCTTGTTCAGTTTTAATTTTTTTGGTTCAATAAAGTAAGTGGGGATCTTTTTGACTATAAGATATCTAGATTATTAATATTCTATAAACAGGGTAATTAGATTTTTTTAGTTAACTATTTGTGTGTAATTACCTTCTCATTTTTCTCAATCTTCTAAAGGTTAAAAAGTGAAAAGTAAGATTTATTTAGTATTCTGTAAAATGAAGTATTTTATATGTATTATTTTCAAATGAGATATTTTTTTGAATAGCTAGCTAATTTTTGTAGTTGGATTATTGATTATATAAAATTATGCTGCTAGTTTAATAGATCATGAATATCCTTAAGGAAAAAGGCTCTATTTGTGGTGCTGGATAATTAGTATATAATAAGGAATGTCTGTTGAAACTAAAAGACTGTGTATATATATATATGCAATACTTACCTGGTCATTTAATCTCAGTTCTATTATTTTTTAAACCGTCCATACTCAAATATTTAATTTTTCACTGAAGTAACTTTTTTTAGAGAATCATGTTGTACAACTTCCGTGAAGTCATTCTCTTAAAACATAGTATTGTTGCCTTCCAGCACATTTTTTGCTGACAGATGCTGAAGAGACTAAGGAATTCAGGGTTACACAGCAAGTTAAAGTGATCGGTTTCAAACTCAAATCTGTCTGACCTGAAAGCTTATCTTTTTCACATGAAGTTCCCTGGGACAAACAATTCTGAGGTGGAGGTTTGCACGTAGGAAGTTTTTGGGAATCAGCATCAGAGAGGGACCACAGGAAATTAGATTGAGAAGATACAAATTTTAATAAAATCTCAAAAAAGGCTCCACCTGATCCCTTGGGAAGCTCTGGAACTATAATGGCCCTTGAGAGTAATCCTTAAGTCAAAAGGCGAAGTCTTTTATCCTCAGTTATCGATTTAGTGGAGATGAGCTACTCCTTGTGAGAAGTTGTGACCTCAGAGAAGCGCTCCCCTGCCCAATTGTTGTCAACTGTCAGTATTTCCAGCAGCTAGGGGAATGAATACAGCAATTTCCAGGGAGAGGTCTGGGAGGATCACTGAAGTGTCCACTATACATCTGCTTTTTCCATGTGGGCTTATTAGAATTCCTTCCATTCATTGCCCTTGACTTTCTTCCCTCAGATGTGGTTTCTGGGCTTCAGAGTTATTCCTCCCAGGTGACACATGTGGAACATGTCATTTCAGAAAGAACAATGGCTCTACAGTAGCTTGAAGGGAGGAGGAGAATTAGAGAAGGGCACATGAAGTGAAGGGAATGGAGGAAATAAAATCAGGACTGGGGGACAAGGCTAAAGAAGTCAGAACTCAGGCAGAGCTGGAGACATATGTAAGAATCACTCCTCAAATGTCCTTCTTGGGATTATGGTTAGTGGATTGGTTGTTAGAGGTCAATATCTTTGTATACATTTTAAAAAGTAGTGGCAAGCCGAGAAATCCAGTGGGTAAAATTCAAGCCAGGGGCCTGAAGGGAAATTGGAAGTTACTATATAGAGAAATAAGAGCCATAGACCAAACCTGGGGAAGTAAAAGTAGAATCATGAATAAGGGACAGAAGAATGGGAAATAGTTTGGGGCAGAGTCAGTTTAGCAGTATGTCTTGAAAGAGCAAAGATACTGGAAAAGACGGCTACAGACATTGCTAGTGTTTGCAGCCCATTTTTTTTTTCATTGAGAGGAGGTTAGTGGTAGTACATGAGTGCATGGCTGGAGGAGGTTGTGATGTCCACTTCTCATTATTTATTGCAAATTGGATCAGTTCTTAGTCAAAGTAACAAAGAGGACCCTTTATAGGGATGATAGGGCAAGAACAGGACTAAGTCACAAAAGGCTGTATTTTTTTATTTGATGATAGCAATTTCCATACTTACCAATGGGAAACCAATAATTATTGAGAGACTTTGTAAGTCAGATTTTTTGCATGTATAGATGATAGCATATTGAGCTCTATGTTTATCAACAGAAATAAAAAATGGGTAAATATTTTTTAGAAGAAGAAGAGACATCATCACTTTCATATTTCTCAGCAATTACTTCATTTTGCCCTGAAGCATATCTGGCATAACCTTTCACAGCTAACCAATGTCAAGACATTGCAGAAGGTACATTTATATATAATCAAATAAATGTGCAAGTGGAGATTATAATAAGCACATGATCTCTTATGCCGTAGCTACACTGTGTGTTAGTGTGGCTTTTGCCTGATTATATGCAAATATTTCATTATGCTTTAATATAGCTTTTATGAGAAATTTTGCATAAATAAATGTGTACATCTTTTTTCTCAAGAATTTATCAATTCTTTAATAACATAGATAAAGCTTAAGTATTGAACCAAATGCAAAACTATTTAAGTATTGTCAGAAAATTCTTGTTTAATATTTAATTACAGATAAAGTTTAACAATTAAAGCCCCTGGAGCATTGTCTTAAAGAAAGCACTTAATGTTATTTGATGATAAGTTAAAAGTCTGATATGTAAGAGATACCAAACTGTTCCTTTGGTTCGTGAAATAGTGTCAGAGCTTGAGAGTTTAAATTTCCAAATATTTTCAGCAACAAAATTTATGTCTACCCTTAGGATTAGGTTGATCCAATTAAATTGCTATTATTCAACCACTTTTTCACTTAAACAAGCAGATAACATTACTGTTGCAAGTGAGTATTACAAATTATAATATTAAACTTCCAGGGGTGCCCAGATGGCTCTGTTATTCAAGCATCCAACTCTTGATTTAAGCTCAGGTCATGACCCTGGGGTCCTGAGATCAAGTCCCAAGTCAGGCTTTGCCCTCAGTGCCAAGTCTACTCAAGATTCTCTCTCCCATTTCCCTGCCCTTCTGCCCCTCCCCCTCACTCTTCTGTGTGCTCTCTCTCTCTCAAAGAAATAAATAAATAAAATCTGAAAAAAAAAAAGTTTAAAGGCATCACACTAGAGGCAGATAAAAATGTGAGGTTTGAGGAATCCCAAAATGTGGTAAAGGTGATATTGTAGAACATATAATAATGGTCAGGTGCCAGGTAAGAATCCAGGAAGACAGATACCTGACTCAGATGAGCCAGGGAAGAAATTCAACCAGTCAAGAAAGGAAAAATCAGAGGACACATAAAGATGACATAGAAAAACCAGGAGGTGGTACAAGGGAGAAGGAGCTTTTTACACTGTGAGATGATGAGAGATCCAGGAAATCAACTACAATTAGAAAAGTTATGTCAGCTGATAAATTTTTTTAAAAAGTGAGAGGTATTTCCAAGGAAATGATGCTTCAGAAGAAATTCTGAGGTAAGCAAGTGCGGGTAGATATTTCTAGGTAGAACTGAAAACAAATCTAGAGGTAAAATTGTCTACAGGGAGGTTATTACAGAAAATAAATGCAGATTTTTATGTATGGCTATGCATGGTATGAATAAAATTAGATAATTATTGTTTTCATCAAATTATAATGATCTTTCTTTGAAGCATGGAAATGTGCTAATAAAATTACTCAGAAATGTTGAGAGATTGATGTATGTAAGATTTGTCTGTCTTAGTAGAGTTACCTGAACATTTTAATCCTCTATGCAATAAATATTGAATCACTAATTCAATTTATTTTACACCCATTTAAAGCCTAACAGTGTCTTAGTATTGGAAATAACTTCAGTAAACGTTTGCAGATTCAGTGTATTAAAAATTTGTCTTGGAGTGCTTTATAAATTAGAGAACTATGAAATTTTAGGGACACCTGGTTGGCTCAGTCGGTTAAGCATCCAACTCTTGATTTCAGCTCAGATAATGATCTCAGGGTCATGGGATCAAGCCCAGAGTTGGGTTCAGCTCTCAAGCGAGAAGTCTTCTTGAGATTAAATCTCTCCTTCTGCCCCTCCCCTCCATGCCCTCTTTCACTCCGTCTCTCTCCCTCTCTCTCAAAAGAAATATTTTTTTTTCAAGGAGAACTGTGAAATTTTATATTTAAAACTATGGATGTGGCTTCTGATAATTTATTCTGAATAAGGTAAATGGAACCACAGCAAATGGGAAGCAATCATGGATTTTGATTTTGTATGTTATTGAAAGAATGATAAATTGACAGATTAAGTTATATTTGATACCTAATTATACAGTGATTTAATGATTCAAAAACAGATGCAAGTCACATGAATCTCAAACTTAATGAAAATTTTATACGAATTATTAGCCATTTAAGACAGAATTACAATTTGAAATAATATTTTAGAAGATTAAGTTATAGTTGGATAAATTTTGTATGTATTTTGCATGTATACATGCATGTATAGTTCGTGTATTTTGGTCTGTCTTACTTTATTTTGCTCAGAAAGGTGCCATTGATCTGTGGAAGTGCAAACCAACCATCATCTTGCCAGGACCCAAAATGAGCCAAAAAGTCACTTTTCCTGTATTCATTAACAACAAAAGACAGCTTCATCCAACTTAACATAGTTCCCATGAAAGAATAAAAGTAAGAAATCTAGAAAAAGAAAAGAAAAAAAAAACAATGTTACCGAGTGAAGTCAGACCAATATGTGTTTCCAGGCTTGCAGGGATTTCTCCCAAATAGATTTTTGTACACATTCCGGAAGTCCAAAAGACAGTAGAAAGAGCCCAGGGCGAAGTGGAGATCAGACTTTAGGATATATCCTTGAGACTTCAAGGACTAGAAGCATCCAAAAGCATTCATAAATGAGTATTGTCAATAATACAGAAATTCCTGTTTCCCCCCCTCAAAATATAATTTTCCCTTCCCAAAATAACTGCCTTGGTTAGTAAAGGCAGTTATATTTTATAAAGGCCTCTGGCTACAGGGCTTAGTTTACTTTGCTCCTAGGTCTTTCGTTAAACTAAATCAGGAACGTCAAGGGTAAAGGAGGAGGGGTTTTACAGTGTAACATACAAACACACATACACTTAGACAAACATCTGTTTCTTCCTAACATTTAGCTTTCTCTAAGTTGGAAATTCTTTCTGCTATCTTGCACTAGCACTCCCAGCTTATCCCCAGGGTCCAAAAAATACATACTTCATTTAAGAGTAATAATAAGGAAAGTAAATCAGTACAGACTCTATACCATGATAGAGGGAAACAAAAGGAAGAAAAGAGAAAAGGAAAAAAAATGGTAGGCAGAGAAAACCATCTAGAAAAATATTGCTGTGAGCAGAAAATAATCACAACTATCTTATTATCATGAACCATTCACTCCCGCAGGCCTGCCAAAATCCTTGGAGCATCAGATCAAATAAAATTTCAATACCTCAGACTGTACAATGAGACAAAGTGAACACCTGAACCAGAAGAGAGATTAAGAATGATGAGGATATAAAACAGTTCCAAGGATGAAACCCAAAATGGGAACAAGGCAAAAAGGCACTGATAGAAGAAGTAAGGAATGCAGAGAACAGAGTTAGTAAGTAGGCAAAGCAAACTGGAAGAAAAGTGGAACTGATAACATTATAGAGAATGATATATACATTATCAGAAAAAGTTATAAAGCATACAGCCTAGAACAGTGCCTAGTACTTAATAGCAGCAAATATTGCCTATCATTGATGATTGCCAGTTGAACAAAGGAATAAACCTATACAAAATTGGCTGTTCTGGAAGAAGGCATCTTGACAAATAGAAAAACAATAACATACAAAGATTTTGTATGTAAAATCTTTGAAATCTTTGAAAAGTCTTTGAATCTATGAAAGATTTTGTATGTAAAATCTTTGAAATCTATGAAAAGTCCCCAAATGAATGCATACTTGAATTTACACTTTTATAGGGACACTGTGTTCAAAAATTAAAATGAAAGGACCAATACTAAAACTTATTGTATTATATTAAATGGATTTGAAATACAGAAAAAATAAAGGGTCTGGGCCAAAATTTTCAAATTGATTCTAAAGAAAAATATTTCTGTTTGGCCTCAGATTTCTCACAAACAGTTCTAGAAAGTAGTAGGAAAATTTACCTACAAAATTATTATATATATAAGGGGTGAACCAGCCAAATGTCATTTGGACACAAATCTATCAATATCAAACAAATTTTTTTGAATATGCAAAGAACCTTATTGGGGAGGCTACAATGAATGAATTGCAAATTGCATACAAATAATTTAACCTTAGACTAAGAATAAAAATTTTGTATGAAATTCTGTATACCTCATTTAACAAAATAAGGCATGAATAAGAACAAACTGAGGAGTTAATAGATTTATTTTAAAATAATGAAGAAATCTAGGTCAAATATACTTAATAATTTATAAAATGAATTTATTATAATAAATGCATTTATTTTAAGCTTATCTATTTTAGTTTACCTTAGTTAAAAGTTTAGGTGAAGTCATGAGCAAGTCAGAAAAATAGAGAGATTTCAAGAACTTATTGTTCAATTAAGTGCTTTTGAGAAAAACCAGAGCGCTAAGCCCCCTTGTCTATCTTACCCAGCTGCATTTACTCCATCTTTCACAGAGAGGAATTAGACATAGGACATCAAGATTCACATAAATATGGTTAATAAAATAAATTAGGATGGCAACTTTCTCATTAGAAACAGTAAAGTGGTCATTTGTTTATATTACCATTGTTTTAGCACTTATATGAACGGTATGGTCAGTTCTGATTTTCATATCAAGAAATGTCAGTTATTCAAACCAAACAGTCAAGTAGAAATAAAATATTATAAACCTGAATTGAGGAAGAAACAAATGCAACTTAATTGAAACTTGAACATATTTTTAAGAATTTTAAATAAAGTAAAATTAAATAGAATAAGGGAATGGTTTAAATACATTGAGAAAACTCGTAAGTGATACTTTTTATTGTTGTAAGAAGTATTTATTATTTAGATTCGAATCCTTACATTTTTCCTGTAGATAGACTTGTTTCAAATCACTTAAAAAAAGTTACTTTCATTTTCACTTATTGATCAATCTACGAATAATGAAACAAATGGAATTAGAGATATGACAGTCCTTTTAATAAAAAAAAAAGGAAAAAAGTTACCATAGTAATAATGCTTAATATAGAGTTAGTGGAACTAAATATACTAGAGTCAGCAAACTTCAAATTCAAGGCTCAGTGATAGCCTTCATGAGGATCTGTAACCTGCTTAGGAGTTTGTTTTTCTTCTACTCATAAGTTCAGTAGAGATGATTGGAATACTTCATTATCAGGAGATCACCAAGCAGTGCCTGGGTGGCTCAAATCGATTAAGCATCCGCCTTTTGCTCAGGTCATGATCCCAGGGTCCTGAGATCGAGTCCCACATTGAGCTTACTTCATAAGAGCTTGTTATTTCTCTTATTGCCCCTTAGCTTTTGTGATGCATGGCTTTCATGTGCCGTGAGACCACTCCATCCATTCATACATGAATTCAACAAACATTTATTGACCTCCCATTGTGTGCTAGGCACACATGAATGTTACTTCCTTGGCAATTTTATATTACAGCAAAATGTCAGGTTTTGATTTCATATCTCTCAGATGCAGATTGCATGACTTAAAATACTTAGCCTAGTTAGTTTACAGATTTGTAATTCCAGTCTTACCCTTTAATGCACAGAGAGCAAATTTCTCCTGCTTTGAGTTCATATTGCCAATAGTAGAGTGAACCATTTTTTCCCATGCCGACAGATCATCTGGATTAGGAAATTCATGAAACTGTGTTGACTACACATAAAACTAGCCTGTGGAATATTTCTCTTCAAGTATATACCCCTTTTTTCTATGAACTCGTAAATAGGAGCTGTGGTTACAATAGTAGCTTAAATCTGGATTTTTAAAAAAAGTACAGGAGGTTGAGTTTAATTAGATAAAAGTCAAATCTCAGTAATACTAGATACATGTGGTATTTCCTCTCAAACTGTTGCAGAAAAATGTTCATGAAAATTATTTGTTAATATTTAATTTGAGATGACTTTGAGGGGGATGGAATGAACTGTTATTGCTAATAGTGACTTAAAATTATGTAAAATATTCCTTTTTGTATACGCTGACATTGGGCTAGGCTGATTAGACCCCAAAGACACTCCTAATCCTCTTTAATGGAAGTCTGATTATGAAATAATGTCAATGATACTGCAGAATGTTGTCAAAAGATAACTTGGTCTTTTTCCTGCTATTTGTTAAAAGCTGAGACAAACTGAAATATTTATACTCAGAGCAAGAGGCATTAAGTTTGTAACCAAGTTCTCTTTCAATGACTATATCTAATACTGACTGTCAGATTATTGCTTGTGTTTGATTGGTTTATGTGTTCTATATAGATATATCAGAAGCAGCTCAGTATACCTTTATATAAATTTGTTACGTTTATGCCCTTTGTGTTAGATTATATTTGATTCCAACATGTAAAGGGCATTTTCACCCATGACAGTTATTCAATGTAGTTAAATATGTAAAGGCTCATTTACACGTACAAATGAATATTTGGCAGTTGATCTTTATCTTTCACTAAATACACAAACAATAAAAGGGAATTTTTATGATGGCCTTAGTGCAATGGTTCATTACAAAGACTCTTAAGAACTATGCTCTATATCATGGTTAAAAGTATATGTAAAGGAGGGGCACCTGGGTGGCTCATTGGGTTAAGCCTCTGCTTCGACTCAGGTCATGGTCTCAGGGTCTTGGGATTGAGCTCTCTGCTCAGCACGGGGTCTGCTTCCCTTCCTCTCTCTGCCTACCTCTCTGCCTATTTGTGATCTCTGTCAAATAAATAAACAAAATCTTTAAAAAAAAAGTATATGTAAAGGATATCCAAGTTATTATCTAACAGGGATTTTAATAATATAGTAGGAACATTGAAAAATGGGAAGTTCAGCAGTTACATTGTTAAGAGGATAGATTATTAGCAAATAAAAGAAAGGGAAATCGATGGAAACCATAAATCTCAATGTAAATAATTTCTGAGTTAAAGTCAGTATTGGTAATATTGATTTAGGTCATGTGTATACTTATAATTCTACACCAGTCAAGTTATAGGTGTGAAATAAACATTTGTTCACATGAGAGCTTGGGTGAGTGAGTAAAAACAAAGCCCAGAATACATGTATGGTGAACAGGTGCTTTATCTTTGGCACTTGATTGGTAACAGTGACATCATGTCTTCTTTAAGAAGACAGTGATGCGGGTGTGGTGCATAAACAATAAATTCTGGAACACTGAAAAGAAATTTAAAAAAAAAAAAGTGATGCAGGGGAGTAATCACCAGATTTGCCTGACCTGCTTTTGTTTTGCCATTTACTCGCTGTGTGATCTTGGACGATTATCTTAAACTCTTGACCCTCATACCCCTGTTCGTAAAATTGGTAGCATCCTAAAGAATAATTGGGCTTAGGTAGCTAATAAAGAATGAGGGCTGAAGAATCTGGAGACCCAATTTGAATCTTAGCCATGTATCTAGGTATGTTGTATAAATTTTAGTAATTATTTAAGTTCTCTAGCCTCCAGTATAAATGAGAAAAAACATAAAGCCTACTTCTTAGAATTATTTTGAAGATTATAAGATAGCATATATCATACATGTAGCAGAGAGCCTAGAATATTAGTATAATAAAGCTTCCAGATAGAAAGTGAGGTAGCTGACTCTTTTGTATAAGGGAGGTCAGAGAAAGCTTTTTGCTAAATGACATTTGAACAGAGACTTAGAAAAAGGGAGGGAACAGAAATCTGTAGGAAGAGTGTTTTGAGCATCAAGGGGAATTGGCATGAAGGCCCAGGAACAGATCCAGGCTTAGTGTATTCAAAGTGAGGAGACAATGGGGTAGGAGCAGAGCGAGCAAATGGAAACTTGGGGGCAGGGAGAATGAGGACAGTAAAGGAGAGGTCCAGGCAACATGTGGACTCATAGATAGTGATGAAGATTAAGTTTCCTGAATGGTCAGGTTTAACAACTTTTACAGGGATGACTGATTTCTGCATGAAAGACTGAGTGGGGGTAAGGATTTAAGTGGCAAGACCTGTTAGGAGACTACCAGCCAAGTACAGGCAGAGAGTGACGTTGGCTGGACTGTGAGTGAAGCTGGTGAGATGTGGCCAGTTTCTGGAACATTTTGAAGGTTATATTAATGATTTGCTGATTGATTTAAATGGGGTGCAAAAGAGAAATAAATAATAAATTTAAATATTTGTGTCTGAGCTACTAAGAGAGTAAAGTTAACATTTATTAAGAGGAAAATGTTGTATGTAGGTCAGACAGATTGATAAGGAGGACATAAAGACTTTAATTTTCAATATATTTCCATTACCAAATTCAAAGAATGGAGCAGTTATAAATGTTAAATGTATGTCAGTGGTTTAATCATCATTGTGTGAAATATCAATGATTTCAGTTAATTTTTTTTCAGAAATTCTCCTTTATGAATTTTAGTTCAACTTTATATGGAATCACAGTCTCAGTAGTTAAGATGTAAAGCTATTTCTAAATCTTTTAAAATATTTCCAAGCCAATTATACTGCTAAGGAGTAATTACACAGTTACGTAAAAAAAAAAAAAATTATGCATAACTAGATTCATTGGCTTTTATATACTAATTATGGACCAGATGATATTTGAGTACCTATTTGGTAAAGACTAAAAGTGTGAGAGTTATGAAGCAATTTACAACTTCTTAAATGTCAGATAATTTTATTAGTTTCCATGTAATTAATATTCCATTGCTGATTTCAAAAGATAAATAGCATTATTCTTTTTGACAGTTATTTTAAAGATAGGCCTTTTTTTCATCTTACATTTCAGACTGGGATAACAAGGTTTGTAGTAAGTTTAAAGACTACCAGGGTGGCAAAAATGTATTCTAAATTTGAAAAAAAAAAAAAGATATTCTATAGTTTTCTTTACTATCAAGCTATCTGGCTATCTTACTGTCTAGTTATTCATCTATTACTTGGGTCAGCTATAACTGTTTCTATTGTTAGAACATTTAATTTACCAAATAATGGTATTCTTATAGTGTAGAGAGAGATATAGAACATGATTATCAAACATTGGTTTTATCCTCAGAATAAAATTTAAGGCTCAGCATTAACGGTGATTAGCTGCAGGGTGCCTGGGTGGCTCAGTCATTGCGCGTCTGCCTTCGGCTCAGGTCATGATCCCAGGGTCCTGGGATCGAGCTCCGCATCGGGTTCCCTGCTCAGCGGGAGGCCTGCTGCTCCCCCTACTTGTGCGTGTGCTCTCTTTCTCTTTCTCACTATCAAATAAATAAATAAAATTTTTTAAAAATAAAAAAAAATATAAACGGTGATTAGCTGTATCATATTGTATCAGTCATTTTGTTCTTTAGAGAGTAGTTTTCCCACCCAACTAAGCACTGATCTCATGGAGCAATTTGGGGGATTTAATGACATAATGCATACAAAGAATCTAATACCCTCCAGGAGGTAGAGAAAATAATCAGTAAAGAGCTTGCTTTTAAGTGTTCCTTATAATATTACTACTACTATTACTGTTGCTGCTGCTGCTGCTGCTTCTCCTTCTCATACTTTGAATACTGTTATATTTACAGCATTTTTAATGACACAGACTCCTGCATGAACATCACAGTTTTAATTAAGCACATTAACATGCCTTAATGGGGAGTAATTTTCAGCAGTTAAGATTAAAAATATCCCGGGAGAGAAATAGAATCTTAGGACTACACTATCAAATAAAATACAATAAAGGCATTTTATTTTCAAGAGCGTCCTTTGATATTAAATAAGGCCAAGAAGTTTGTATTTCCTTGGTGCTGTACGTGATTAACTGTGGAAAAATTGAATGGTCTTTTACCTGAAAAAACTATTCATGGTCTTCAAGCCTTCTCAATTCTAAAGAAATCATCCAAAGACAATGTATGTACTTCTTAACTCTCTAAATTCTTAAATATAATAGTGTTTTTGATTGCACACAATTTTTGCAGTAGCAGTTCTCAACAATAATAATGTAAAGTAAACTTGAGGAAAATAAATATGAGTTTATTACCACTGGAGGGGATTGGCTCTTCTCTTGATTTTTTTTTAGAGGCCAGCAAGCAAATTCTGAATTACAGTAATACTTTGTTGACAAGCGATTAATTGTATTTAGAAACAATTGAAAGGACACTGAATTTAATTGTATTTTTCCTTTTAGGTTAATGGAACTGAAGAAGGTAATATGATTCAGCAAATTGATAAAGGAGATTAGTTGTCACAAGTGCATTTTTAAAAATAGGTAAACACAATATATTAATATTTATATATATACACATATATTCTATAAATATGCTTATTATTTTCTCAGGAGGCTGTAATAGCTTTTTTGGATGCTAAGGAGTGCCTGAAGTGAATTTTTATAGCCCAGTTAAAAACTCCTAAAAGAACGGTTTATAATGGAAACATGGTGAGATGTTTAATATCAGCACTGAGATAGGTATTTTTGAGTCTGTATTTTTTTGAAAATAGTAACAGCAGTTCGAGTTTCTCCCAGAGGTATATTTTCTTTAGCTACATGTCTAAGTGTATCTCATTACAGAAGTGCTCTTTGTGCCTATTCAATGTTGATACTAAACAATGTTTTCCATTACCACCATATTCTTATTTTAGAGCTTTTAAAAGTACTCTACCCGATAAAATATCTGTGGAAATTGTATTTTGAGATTGAGAGTGAAATGTTTTCCATTGATAAAGGTTGAAAGGCAAAATATTTCCTTCTTTTTAAATTAAAAATTCAAGAGGCAATTGACCGAAGTCACTTGAATAACTTTAGAACAAATACCTACCTTCTACTTTATCTGACCAGAGAAAAATAATAACTGATACAGTACATAATAGTTTACAGTTTACTAAGTACTTTTAAAATAAATTATTTAAGCCTGAGCAAAACATTGTGAGATATTATTATCACTATTATTTATCAGTTGATGGATTGATGAAGGTTATTTGTTGCTGGTCAAACAGCTAGTAAATTACAGATACAAGACTTGGCTGAAACCCTTTGAGCATCAGAGTTCCTGTTTTTCAGCGTTGCATTAACGTTTCCAAAATACTATGGGACTTTTCATTGAGCAAGTGAATTCCATGGAATTATTTTAAAAATTAAAATGAGTATATATATGTGTAAAGTATGAGCAATTTGTTTCTTTTTTTTTAACCTTCAGATTTTTATTTAAATTCCAATTAGTTAGTTAACATATAGTATAATATTAGTTTCAGGTATATAATTTAGTGATCATCACTTACACCCAGAGCCCAGGGCTCATCACTACAGGTACTCTCCTTAATCCCATCACCCATTTAACCCATCCCCTTCACCCATCTCCCCTCCAGCAATCCTCAGTTTGTTTTCTGTAGTTAACAGTCGGTTTCTTGGTTTTCCAATCTCCCGAAACACGCTGCCCCCCCCCACCCCCGTTCATTTGTTTCTTTCTCATCTGCTAGATAACGATTTAATTACCTAGTATTTGAGTTGAAATAAATCAGCATCTCAATCATATATAGTTGAAACTTAAATTTTAAGTTTCAAGTAAATAAAGATGAATGTAGTAGTTGATGCCTTTAAGGATTTGTGAGTGAACCAAGTCTTCTGAGTTTGTATCATGGGTCAGGTAGAAGATTAAGGACAGTGTAGGCCCTTTCACATGCAAATCTACCATGATGATTCATTTTTCTTTTCGAAGTATAGAGAGAAAAAAAGATTCTGGAAGCTATATTGATATAAATAGGCAGAGACCCAAAAAGTCTGCTCACTGAATTTTTAGTAAGCAGAGAGATATTTTACCCGGATTTTCTCTAAAGTGATTTTCTAGAAGTTATATTGGCAAATGAATTGAAACTGAAATCTGAAAATCCTCCTGCAGATTATTTTTAAAAGACTGAAGATCATTGAGAAAAGGATTTCCTCACAAGACTGAAAATATTGTTCAGTCTTATCACAAGGAAAATATTGTCACCTAAATTCATCTTTAATATAATATACACTGGATAATATTTGATTTCCCCCAACACTTCTTTTTCTCATGAGATCATTTTTAGGGGCTCTTATTCTCATTTAGCAAGTCTGAAATATGGAATATTTTAAACACTAGTTTTCCATCTCAATGACTGCATTTTATTTCGAATTTTTAAAATATATAAAATAAGCAAAAATATTGATATTTTTCCCTTGACTTTTCAGGTTGGATATATTTAAAGTGTCAAATATATCTGCCAAGTGAAAGTCAACCGTACAAGTTGACATTATTTAAGAACTTGGATGGTCTCCTCACTAACCCCTCCTCTCCCAAGTCCCAAATACCAGAACCAATACCCGTTTTGCTCTTTGGTCTGGCCATGCATATTTCATTTTGGCAACGCTTGGACCAACGTGTGAAATGCAGGACCTTTGAGACTATTATTTTGTATTTAACATTAATTTTTTACATACTTTGTTTTGATAAGGGAGGGGGCCATTTTTTTTTTTTATAGCTAATTAGGAGTCTGTAAATCTAACTTGATTGTTAAACTTGATTGTTAGTGAACAATTTTTTTGCTCATAGTTTCATTCCACTTCACTGGGATACCGTCAATGTCCCATGATCTTTTTTTTTTTTTTAATTAAGTGACTATTTTGCACAATCTCAACACACTTTCAAAGAGAACATTGAGTTTAGCAATAATCACCAAGATCTGGCAGAATGACTTTTTTTTACATTGCCTTTGGCCACATAGCCAGTAGCAACAAACAGATGATCACAATTTCCTTCAGTGTAACTAAAAGCCAAAAAGGAATGTGATTTGAGCTTTTGCAAAACTGTTTGTGTCTAAGAAACTCAATAGTTTCATAATTTATGAGAATTGGATAAAAAATATTTTGGAATATCTTTCCATATATATCCCTAATAAAGTTTTGATCATAGCATAACTTTATTCATATTTTTAGCAGGTTTTGAACTAAGAAGTGTGTTATATATCATATTAACCATAGAATTTATTAAAAAACTACTTTGTCATTCTATATTCTTTTCCTTTTCCCATAGGAGAGAGAATTTTTGTAGAGGCTTATTTTTTGTATACTTTATTAACTATAATGAATTTATTTTTTCAAATGCCATAGTTTATTATTATTGTGTGAAGAATTTTTTTAATGGTTCAGGACACTCTCCTGCCCTAGTGTAAAAATTCTACTATATGCTTCTGCTTTCTCAATTACAATAAACAAATTCAATGATGGACCTCTTAGTGGAAATGGGTCCTCTTTCTATAATGAGCTATATAGAACATATGGCCTGGAACATCCCAAATGTTTACAGATGTTTGTGTTTCAAGAAACGGCATTATTTCTTTATTTCAGGTTCGGCTAGCTTTTACTGAATGTTTTCTATATGATAGGCCAATTCACATATTTTTATCAAATTGATTTTTTTTCTTTTTTTTTCATCATGATAAGCGTACTCTTTAATCTCTTTTCCCTCCTTCCCCCATCCCCCCACCTGCCTACCCCCTGGTAACCATCAATTTTTTCTCTAATTGTTTTAATTGTTCTAAAATTGATTTTATTTTACTTATTATAACAAATCTTTGAGGTAAATATTATTGTTCCTACTTGATATATAAGACAGTAAGCTCAGAAGGATAACAAGGCTAATGAAATTAACACAGCAATTAAGTAATACTATTTTAAACCCATTTTTTTTTACTTCAAACCAGATCATTTTCCAGCATAGTTAAAGATTGTTTCCTTATTTGTTTTTTATAACAGAACAGTAGTATATTAAAAACAAATAAATGGATTGATATAAACTGTCAAGCTTTCTGTAGTTACTTAATAGTAGTAAGGATAACATTTATGGAGTAGTTGCTATGTCCCGGACACTTTCATTTTGCCTTGTATGGTTTTTTATTTTAATTAGAGGGAATTGATATTATACACTGTGCTATAAAGGAAGGGTATATATCTGTAGAGATCTCTATAGTGTTATAGATATAATATATAATGTAGATAGATTTCAGGGAAAAATCTAGAAGCATTATAATCTGAGGCTACTTAATGCAGAGGCACGGAGTTCTACAGAGTCCTACAAACACCTCTCTGAGGCAGAAAGCTTGCCATTGTCATTGTCATTGATAAACAAATAATAATTTCACATAGGCAAGGCCAAGTTTACTTATATTTGTGATTCCCTGGTTTTTCTAAAAATACCAAAAAAATACATAATGTGTTCAAGGTTTCTATTCAAACCAAGTGACACGTTTTTATTTTCTCTCCTTTGTTGTTGAATATTACATATCTTCAAATATTTAGAAGATGTAGCTATTTCAAACATTCTACTTATCTGAAATTCTGTAGAAGATGGCTTTAATGAAATTTATTTTTAATTCCTCCCTAGCATTTTTAGTAGGATAAATGTATAGTTTGCAAATAAAAGAGTAAAATAATTACCAGGAATAATTTATAATACTTTCTAATTTTAGCATGTAAATACATGCTTAAATACATATTTAAGCACGTATTAAATAATTAAATAAATAAACACGTATTAAATACATATTTAAGCACAGTTGAATTTTAGATCGTTATTTATAGAGTTCCTTAAATTGGATGAATGATTTTTAATTATTTTAAATATTATTTATCAAATCTCTCTGTTGAAGTTAGAGAATGATTTTCCCAGAAGTGAAAGAAACTATTCAGAAAGTATATTGTATATTTTATCTTCTGAATTAGTAGATGCCTCATAATTTAAACAGCTCTTGCTACTCAAAAATTTTATAGCTTAATTCACTGAACCAAGATAATCCCACCTTTTTTATGCTGCTCGAAGTGTTTTATGTGAACATTGAAGTTGCTGGTTATTTCAGTTTTTGTTTTATTCTAATATAGTATCTGTATTTAACAGTATCAAAATATGTGTAAACACTGAAATATTTGATATCATGGAATTATCATGCTGACAATATACTAAAAAGTGTAGAACCCTGGAACTTGAGAGAGAAGGGGATTTTAGAAAACATTTAATCTGAACTAAAACCAGTAGAGGAGCAGAGAATTTAACTGTTTTTCCCAAGGTCAAAGCGTGAGTTAATGGAAAAACTAAAATATAATATTTCTTCCTATAATCCTAGTTTTTCACATTACAAATGTGAATCCTTAAAATCAGTGATACATATGGTAACTTAGAATATGATATTATAGGAATATTTACACAAAGGAAGCAAATTATCCAGGGAGTGATGCCTGGTGAGCAGAGTTCAGTCTTGTCAGCTAAAGTCATGGATTAGAACTTTGAAAAGTTTTCAGTGGGTTGACAGGCGAAGGAAATGTTGAAAATTTACTTGGAATTATAGGTAGAAACTAAAAACAAAACAAGAAGACCAAAAAAAAAAAAAAAAACCAATAGAATAGATCAATGAAACCAGGAGCTGATTCTTTGAAAAAAGCAACAAAATTGATAAACTGTCCATACTCATCAAAACAAAACAAAACAGAAAAGGAGAGAGAAAGAGAGGGAGAAAGAGAACTCAAATAAATAAAATCCAGTGACAAAAGTCCAGGACCAAACAGCTTCACAGGTGAATTCTAACACTTAAAGAGTTAATACCTGGGGCACCTGGGTGGCTCAGGGGGTTAAGTCTCTGCCTTCAGCTCAGGTCATGATCTCAGGGTCCTGGGATCTAGCCCCACATCAGGTTTTCTGCTCAGCAGGGAGCCTGCACCCCCCCACCCCCCCACCCCCCGCTGCCTACCTCTCTGCCTACTTGTGATCTCTCTCTGTGTCAAATAAATAAAATCTTAAAAAAAATAGTTAATACCTTTACTTCTCAAACTATTCAAAAAAATAGAAAAAGAAGAAAAACTTACAAATGCATTCTCTGAAAACAGCACTACCCTGATTCCAAAATCAGAAAAAGGCACCACAAAAATAGAACTGCAAGCCAATTATCTCTGATGAACATAGATGCAAAAATCCTCAAAAAATATTAGCAAACCACATCCAACAATCCATTAAAAAATCACCCAACTTTATCAAGTGGGATTTACTCATGGGATGCAAGGTTTGGAAATCAATCGATGTGGTATTTATCCTTTCTCTGATTCTCTGAAAGGATAAATACCATATGATTATTTCAGTAAGTCAGAAAAAATACTTGACAAAGTACAACATCCATTCATGATAAAAACCCTCAACAAAGAAGGGTTAGCAGGAATATACTTCAACATAATAAAGGCCATATATGAAAAACCCTCAGCTAACATCATGTTCAGTGGAGAAAAACTGAGAGCATTTCCCCTGAGGTCAGGAACAAGACAAGGATGTCTACTCTCAGCAACTTTTTCAACATAGATTTAGAAGTCCTAGCCATAGCAATCAGGCAACAAAAGAAATAAAAGACATCTAAATTGGTAAGGAAGAAGTAAAATTTTCCTTATTTGTAGGTAACATATTAAATATAAAAAACCCTAAAGACTCCACCAAAAAAAAAAAACCTACTAAAATGGATAAATGAATTCAATAATGTCCCAGAATGGAAAAACAATATACTAAAATCGGTTGCATTTCTATACATGAATAATGAAGTAGCAGAAAGAGAAATTTTTAAAAAATCCTATTTACAATTGCACCCAAAATAGTAAAATACCTAGGAATAAACCTAACCAAAGAGGTAGAAAGACCAGTACTCTGAAAAGTATAAAACTGATGAAAGAAAGTGAAAATGACACAAAGAAGTAGAAGGACATTCCATGCTCATGGATTGGAAGAACAAATATTATCAAAATATCTCTACTACCAAAGCAATCTACAGATATAATGCAATCCCTCTGAAAATACCAACAGCATTTTTCACAAAACTAGCACAAAGAATCCTAAAATTTGTGTGAAACTTCAAAGGAACCCTGAATAACCAACCCAATCTTGAAGGAGAAAAACAAACCTGGAGGTATCACAATTCTAGGTTTCAAGTTACATTAAAAACCTGTAGCCATCAAAACAGTATGGTAGTGGCAAAAAAAAAAAAAAACCAAAATAGACACACAGATCAATGAAACAGAATAGCAAGCCCAGAAATAAACACAGTGTTATGGACAAAGGAGACAAAAATAGGCCATGAGAAAAAGTCTCTTCAAGAAATGGTGTTAGGAAAACTGGACCTCTACATGCAACAGAATGAAACTGGACCACTCTCTTACACCATATGCAAAAATAAACTCAAAGCAAATTAGGACCTAAATGTGAGACCTGAAAGTATAAAAATCCTAGAAGAGAGCACAGGCAACAATTTCTCTGACATCCGCTATAACAGTGGTTTTCTAGATATGACTCCTGAGGAGGGGAAACAAAAGCAAAAATAAACTGTTGAGACTGTATCAGACTTAAAAGCTTCTGCATAGCAAAGCAGCCAACCAACAAAACTAAAAGCCGCCAACCAACAAAACTAAAAGCCTACTGAATGGGGTTTCATATGACATATCTGATAAAGGGTAAGTATTCAAAATATATAAAGAGCTTATAGAACTCAATACCAATAAAGGAAACAATCCAATTAAAAAATGAGCAGAAGGCGTGAACAGACATTTCCCAGAGACACCATACAGATGGCCAACAGACACATGAAAACATGCTCAGCATCACTCATCATCAGGGAAATGCAAATCAAAACTACAATGAGATATCACTCCACACATGACAGAATGGCTAAAATAAAAAACTCAAGTAACAAGTGCTAGCAAGAGTGTGGAGAAAAAGGAAATTTCATGCATTGTTGGTGGGAAGGTAAACTGGGGTAGCCACTGTGCAAGACAGTGTAGAGGGTGCACGAAAAGTTAAAAATAGAATTACCATATGTTCCAGTAGTCACACTATTGGTTATTTACCCCCAAAATGCAAAACCCTAATTCAAAGGGACACACACATACACACACTGGAGTATTATTCAGCTATAAAAAAGAATGGAATCTTACTGTTTGCAACAACAGGATAGATCTTGAGTGTATAATGGTCAGTGAACTAAGTCAGAGAAAGACAAATACCCTGTGCTTTCACTTATATGTAGAATTTGAGAATTTTGAGAAAACAAATGAACAAAGAAGAGATAAAACCTGCAAACAGACTCCTAACTCTAGAGAATAAACTAATGTTTATCAGAGGGTAGGTGGCAGAGGGGTTAAGAGTACATTTATCTTAGAGCGCCTGGGTGGCTTAGCCGGTTAAGCGCCTGCCTTTGGCTCGGGTCATGATTCCAGGGTCCTGGGACTGAGCCCCGGATCTGCCTCCCTACTTGGCAGAGAGTCTGCTTCTCCCACTCCATCTACCTGCTGCTGTGCCTACTTGTGCTCTCTGTCAAATACATAAATAAAACCTGTAAAAAAAGAGTACATTTGTCTTGATGAGTACTGAGTAATAGAGTTGTTGAATCACTATAATGTACACCTGGAAGTAGCATAATACTGTTTATGTTACACATAAACATAAATACACTGGAATTAAAAAAAATTACTTGGACTCTTAGAAATGAACTAATTTAAACCTTTTAGGAAAGAATTTGAGGTCAAGAGTAAGATTGTGGTCCTAATTCATAATGTAAGGAAATTTAAAATATATATTTTTATTTTATTTTTTTAAAGATTCTATTTATTTATTTGACAGACAGAGATCATAAGTAGGCAGAGAGGAAGGCAGAGCGAGAGGGAGGGAATCACGCTCCCCACTGAGCAGAGACCCCGATGTGGGGCTCGATCCCAGGACCCTGGGATCATGACCCAAGCAGAAGGCAGAGACTTTAACCCACTGAGCCACCCAGGCGCCCCTAAAATATATATTTTTAAACAGCATATATTTTTACGAAGATAAGAGGCTCTGATTAAGAATGGAATTAAGTTCCTCTTATCTTCCAGAATTTCAGAACTTAACTAGATTTTATAAAACATAGCTGAGAAGAGACACCCTAGAATTTTTTTCTCTTAGGTATAATGGTATCGGAGCAAAATCCGATTTAAAAAATACATGACTATCATTTGACTCAATGTTAGTCATTAGTTTGATGCATTAAACTAAGCCTATTTTAATATTCACTGGAAAATAGAAATTCTGAAAGGCATACATCTACATGTAATCACTGTATATATCATAAATTCATTATTTTATGTGCTGCTTTAATGTTTACCTATTTAATATGCTTCTAGAAATCTGTTTTTACTTTTAAATTTATTCTTTTCTGATACTCTCCTGTAGTTTTTTGTTTTGTTTCAATATAGATCACATTTTAAAAAATCTCAAAAATATGTTTTATTCAGAGTATTTACATTTTATGTAGTTAAAAATCAAGTACACAGAGATAGGATTTCAATGAATAAGTTGCATTAGGAATAATGTCAAATGATTCAGCTTGTCAAAAATGTGAATTACCCTCACACATCCCTAAGGCTGGAGAATGTCATTTCACACCACGGCCAGCCTATTAGAATTAAGTCAGGGAATATGTAGAGCTTTTATCTTCATTTACATGGGGCTTTATAATAAAAGTTCTGATAATATCATGCTACACCGATGTGTTTTTTTTTTTTCTTTTACCATAGCTTTCCTCTTCTTTTACTAACAGAAGTAAAGAATTTTCATGTTGTAAGAGACATACAGGTAACAAGGAAATTCATTAATTACAGGTGTTAAGAAACTAGGGTTTGGATTAATTAAAGTACTTTAACCAAAGTACCTCTCTTTATTACTGGCAGAGACAAGAGCAAACCCTTGTACCTGGAATCAAGGGAAGGGCTTTTTCTCCTGTACTATACCTCTGCAGAAAATTAGTGTGCCAAGTAACAGTGATATGGCCTCCTTAACAACATGGGATTCTTTTCATGTTTGTTTATTTTTAATTGTTCAAGTAAGTTTTTACATCTTTCCAATATTACATGTTCCTTTCTGCTTTCAGAGGTTAAACTTTTCTTAACTCCCTTTCAGATTCCTTATGCTCACTTACCTTTGGTCTGTTGTGTTCCAGTCACTTACAGTGAGGGTTCGCTTTCCAAGTTCTAGACATCTGGAAAGGATCCACAGTAGAACCAAGTTCATCTCCTTCATCTTTTTATTGTTAAATATTGACACTTCTCACTTTTTACTAGAATCTCTTTACTCATTCTTTATCTAGAATTATCTATGAAATGTTATAACCCTGTAATCATAAAATACATCATCTGTTAAAAACACTGTAACTATTCTTGAAAATAAACATGTATTTTTGAATATTGAATATTAGTATATATTTAGCCTTTAAGTCTTTTTTTTTTAAGATTTTATTTATTTGACAGACGGAGATTACAAGTAGGCAGAGAGGCAGACAGAGAGAGAGGGGGAAGCAGGCTCCCTGCAGGGAGCCTGATGTGGGGCTTGATCCCAGGACCCTGGGATCATGACCTGAGCTGAAGGCAGAGGCTTTAACCCACTGAGCCACCCAGGTGCCCCTAGCCTTTAAGTCTTAAGAGCAGATCTTTATTCTAAATGTTCTCAAATCTCTCCCATTAAAAACAAATTCCACTTTCATTTGTCTTGTTCATACCATTCTAGCTAATATCCTTTATTTTCACTACTCAAGTCTGATCCAGTCTTGTCCACACGTTGTCACTCTTGCTGGGAGCACCTGTGACTTCCATCTCACTTTTTTCAGTGAGACATCTTGCATGAGCTGTCTTCAGGATTCATGATGGTTGGATATGTCCTCAAACACTTTTTTCCACTTGGCTTCTATAATACCATATTTCTGGCCTCTCCTGCTTTGTCTCCTATCAGGATAATTTTCCTTTATTTGGAATAGCCTCAGATTTTTCAATAGACCCTTTTGCCTTTAGCTTTATTGACTCCTTCATATACCTCTTAAATTTGGTATACAATTCAGAGCTCTCTTCAGATCCAGGCTAATTTTTCCAATTACCTCATTGACATTTTCTCTTGTATATTTTGAAGGTAATTCAAGGTCAGGACATGTAAAACTGACCTTAAGATTTTCCTCCTCAATTTGATGCTCTGCTAGCGTTTTTCATCTTGTGAATGGCAATGCTATCCATCTCATTGTACCAGTTAGGAGTCTCTAATCCCACCTTCTCATTTAATAACCATCAGAAGGTGGCTGGGACCTATCCTGACTGCTTAAGTGACACAATTTTTTTTTAATTCTCTTAAGCATGTGAGGAAGATATTAATTTTGTCTCCGCTTATCCTCTCTATATCCAATTTGTTATTACATCATTTTAGTTTTGTTTTGTAAGTAGCTCCTAGATTGGTCGCTTCATTTTATTCTTACTGACTTTTTTTTTTTTTTCCAAATCCAAACTACTGGCTTTTCACTTGCTTTATCCCCATAACTTCCCAGTACTCTTCATTGATTTTTACCTATCTTCAGTCTATAGCCAGAGTGATGTTTTTCAAACAGGTGTCTCATTATTTCACCTGTATGACCACCTCTTTAAATCCTCTTAATGGTGCCCTCTAAGCCCTGTGAGATCTGTCACCCACCTGACTCTCCAGCCTCACTGGGTACCGTGTTCATCTATTAAAACTGCACCAAATTCCTTGCTCCTTTCTCCTCAGGCATTCCTTGAGCTAGCTTTCCTCAGTATTTACTATCTCCTTCTATTCCTTCAAAAATAAGTTTTCACTTGTGTCTTTCGTAGGGAAGCCTGATCTGACTCCCTTTAGAAGTCAATGCCCCTATTATAGTCTTCACTTTGTAGCATTATTTCCACTGAAATCTATTCCTGAGATTATTCTCACAGTATCTGTTTCCCCAATACATTGTTCACAAAACAGGCTTGTGTTTGTGTCTTGCATTTATCTTTTCTGATATTTTTAATCACTAAAAATTAGTAATGGTGTCTGCTTTATAGCAGGAATTCAGTATATATTTTTGAATAGATGAATGTTTATAGACTTCTGGTATTTCTTTATGCTCACACACATATATATATCATTACACATAAATATATATCACATTATGCTCACATGTGATCTGTATACATAGATATCTTTCTTTACACATACCCCCATATATGAATGTAAACAAAATCATGATAAAAAATATTACTTTTTGTTATATCAGAATGATTTATTTTTACTAAATGATTTCATTATTTTTTCTATAATAGTATATAAATGGCCCCATATTGTTGCCCTATAAGAATGTGACAAGATGCATTAAATCAGTGCCCTCTTAGTTCACTGTTAGAGATGATAATTGGTTAATATCTTTGTATATTAAGGGGCACCTGGGTGGCTCAGTGGGTTGGTCCTCTGCTTTCAGCTCAGATCATGATCTCAGGGTCCTGGGATGGAGCCCTGCATCAGGCTCTCTGCTCAGCAGGGAGCCTGCTTCCCTGTCTCTCTCTGCCTGCCTCTCTGCCTACTTGTGATCTCTCTCTGCCAAATAAATAAATAAAATCTTTTAAAAAATTATAAAAAATATTTTTGCATATTAAGCTTTATTTATAACTGTAATTATTTCCAGAGGAAAATAAGGTGGTAGAGGAGAATGATGAGATACTAGTATTTTCATCAGAAGAATAATTATCATTTGCCAAAAAATGTGCTAATATCTACTTATGTATTATATTGTTTATTTTATAATCACTCTGTAAGATGATTATTATGCTCTCCATTATACAGGAGGATAGTCTTAGACTCAGAGAATGAAGTCAGTTACGGAGATTATATAACAAGCAAGTGGGAGACCAACAGCTTGAGCCCTGGACTAGATGATTACTCTAGACTTGATAATAATAAACTGTACTCATTTATTTTGTTATTATTTTTTACTTTTGTGCAGTGAGTTATTGTTTACAAAGTACTTGTATGCACATTTCATTTTTATAATTCCACCATCTAAATATAATCTGTTAATATTCATATGTGTATTTCTTTCCAGTATTTTTCATGTACTGGAATGTAATCTTTATATTTGGCCTAAACTGTGATCAGATTGTGTAGATCATTTTATTTTTTTTGAGTTTTTATTTAAAAGTTTAAGTTTATACTTAAATTCCAGTTACATACGGTGTAGTATTAGTTTCAGATGTACAATATAGTGATTCAGCAGTTCCATACAACACCTGATTGTGCTCATCACAAGTGTGCTCCTTAATCCCCATCCTTATTTAACCTAGCCCCCCACCACCCTCTTCCCCTCTGTCCTCTATAGTTAGGAATCTGTTTCTTAGTCTGCTTCCTTCTCTTTTTATTTTTCCTTTGCTTTTTGTTAGTATCCATTGAGTAATGAATGGATAAAGATGTGATATACACACACACATGCAAACACACACACTAGCATATTACTCAGCCATTTAAAAAAAGGAATGAAAACTTGCAATTTACAACAACGTGGATGGAGGTAGAGAGTAGTAGGCCAGGCAAAATAAGAGAAAGACAAAATACCATATGATTTCACTCATGTGGAATTATATGAACTGTACTTATTTAAATTTCTTGATTTTATTGTCACATGCCCTCCAAAGAGGTTTATTAACCTATACTACTAGACATCGCTATCTGGGCCATCACTATTATTGCTTTGATTAATATTGTCACTATTTTGGCATTTAAAAATATAGGAATTCTTTTTTTTAATTTTTTAAATTTTTTATAAACATATAATGTATTTTTATCCCCAGGATACATGTCTGTGAATCGCCAGGTTTACACACTTCACAGCACTCACCATAGCACATACCCCCCCAATGTCCATAACCCCACCACCCTCTCCCTACCCCCCTCCCCCCAGC